>PVIJ01007393.1:0-85003 GCA_004024925.1 Scalopus aquaticus | reverse complement strand
CTCCCGTTGGCACAGGGGGTTTGGGGGCGCCCAGGACATGTGAGCAAAGAGCAAGGGCAGGGGGAGAGGGACGCTGGCGGGCAGCAGAGAAGGGGCGCTGCGGGCACGGGGCGAACAGGCGGACCGAGGGCGAGGGGGTGGGGTGGGGGGTGAGCGCCAAGAACCGGGGACCCGCGGCTGCGGGCTGCGGAGGCGGCTGCTCGGGTTTGCTCTATCCGAGTGGCTCGGCGGCTTTGTGTCTACGTCGAAAATAGCTCGCAGGAGGTGAAGGAGCCTGGACGCGTGGGCGGTGACCCAGGAATGGATGGCGAGGAGCGGGGCGGGGCGGGGCGCGGCGCATCCCCACGCGCCGAGCCCGCGTGTCGGTGGGCGCGAGGGGCCATCCTGGCCCAGAAGACCGTCGCCGCTGACGGACATGGAGGTCAGCGGGGCAGGCCGAGTCTGCAGGGGCGTCAGGGAGAGGATTTTATCTTATTTATTTTTATTTTTATTTTTTTAATTAACTTTTTTTTTAAGATTTTATTTATTTATGCATACAAAGGCTGGGGCGCAGGCCAGAGGTGCCGGGGTGAGAGGACTCCCCAGAGACAGAGTGGGGAGCAGAACAGGCAGATCAGAAATACACTGCTGAAGGGAGCAGCGGGCGAGGCAGGAGGGGTCTGCTGCGCCATGTGGGAATATCCCCGGCCGGGCGTCGAACTCGCGTCGCCGCTGCCGACAGCGCCAAAGAGCAGCGCCCAACCGCTGCGCCACCTGCGAGGCCCAGGGAGAGGATTTCAAACTGCCCCGTCGATTTCTGAGCTCAGACCCCCCTGGTCTCCCTCGGGTGTCCAAGGAGCGAAGTCCGGGGTGGCCTCGAAGGGGCGAGCTTTGCTGCGGACCGAGGCCGCGCACAGAGGCCCGTCGCACCCCGGGCGCCCGCCTCAGTTGTGGAGGCTGTGAGGAGGGAGAGGGGCCAGTGAGAGGCGCTTTTTGAAACACGGCTGAAGCGAGGCGCCTCGGCGTCTGGTGGCCACGGGCGCGCTCGCAGGGCGGACGTAGGGAGGGCGCGGGGCTGCGCGGCGTCTGGGGCGTCCTGTGGGCGTGCAAAGCCCGGGCTCTGCGCGAGCCTTTTATCCGCGTCGACCGTCAGCACATGCTGCCGCCTCGTGTGTCTGCCCGGGTCCCCCCAAACTTGAGCCTGGGCAAAGGGTTCAGCTCCCTGAGGAATGGTGGGGACGCGGGGACGTCCTTGTTTTGGCGGTCAGCGCGGCTCCCTTTGCCAGGGGCAGGAACTGGCGGGGCGTGAGGGCGCGCCTCGCCCCGTTACTGTGTCCTTGGCTCCCGCAGCGCCCACCTCACAGCCCCGGGGGGAAAGGGCAGCGGGCGCGGCGCGCAGGGGTGAGGCGTGCAGGGGCGCGGTGCTGGGCTGGACACCGGGCATCCCTGCTCTCTGCCTGGCGGCCCCGCGCGCTTGTGTGCTGCTTGCTTTACACACAAGACCCAACTTCGTCCTTCAGATAAGACACTGAAGCAACGACATTCTGATGTTTGTCCAAAAACACACCGCTGCCCCCAGCGGGGCGCAGGCCCAGAGCTCGTTCTGTGCAGCCCCCAGGTGGCCCCTCAGGGCACTGAAGGGCCTGCTCTTAGGGCGCCCGTGACTTCCTTTGTCCCCTACACAAAATGTCTAGTGCGGGAGAGGAAGAGAGCACTTCTGGTTATTTCCCCCAAATTATGTTTATTGAGGTGAAGTAGGTTTACATCTTTGTATTTGCTTGGGGGTTATAGGTTCAGCCTCTCCCAGTGGGTGCTTTCACACCTGCCCACCAGCTGTGTCCCAGCAACCCCCCAAAGTTCCATTGGCCCCTCCCCCTCTCTCCCCACTCTGGTGGCCTCACTCCTGCAGTCAGATGTTAAGATTTTATTATTGTTTTGGTTCTGTCTGACCGTCTTACGTTTTTCATATTCCACAAGTGACACCATCCGGTATTTGCCTTTCTCTTTCTGACTTATTTCACTTAGCATGGTCCTTTCCGGTTCTATCCATGTTGTCCTAAATCCCACTTGTAGGTATCTACTTGAAGAATGCAAAAACACTAGTTCAAAGGGTTGTGCACAACTGTGTTAACTTCAGGGCTGTTTACAACAGCTGAGTTATGGAGACAGTCTAGTGCTCAAGGACAGAGGAATGGATCAGAAAAATGTGATATGGCACACACAGTGGAATATTACTCAGCTATGAAAAAGATAGAACATGTAAAGTTAGAGGAGTTGATTTACTACTTTCCGAGGGGACGTGGTGGACGTGGTTTTGGATGATGCCTGTGGTTTGGGGTGACACTCCAGGTGTGTGGAGTAAGGAGAGCTGTGACTGAGAGAGCACCTTCACAGGCTGGAGAGTCCCAAGGCATTCATGTCCCAGGGCATTTCCCTGAACAGTTAGGTGACTTTTAGGCTGTTTTCATCTGGGTAGGGGAGCAATCCAGTTCCCACCTTGCGCTCTTTGTTACTTTTGATGCTACACAGAAATTCTCATCTAGAACTCACAGTCTTCCCTGGAGGAGGCGAGGTACTGGTTTTCAAAGGTAGTGAGCTTGAAAAACCAAGCACATTGGAGTTGTAGACCACTGTTCTCTGTAAGAGAATCCTGATCAGGAGACCCGGCTTTCTGTGGGCGCCAGCAGCCTGTGTGCCCCTTCCGTGCTCACGTAAGACCTGCTTACCTTAGCGCTGCTTAGGGCTTCCAAGAGGATATAGAAGAGAAGACACTGTGTCTCTTGCTCCCGCTGGGTGCCCCTCCAGTGTCTGATTGCATCCAGGGTGCTGCTGCTTTGTTCCATGTGAATAATTAAACATCTCTGAATTTAACATTCTAAGTTAGGCACCGCGTCTCTTTCAATGGAGAAGTTAAAAGAGACAATATTTAGAAAACATCTCTTCTGAGCTCTATTCTTTGCAATCCTTTTTTTCAGGGTTTTGGATTTTTCCTTCCAGGTGTATATAGAGGGTTTTAGTTGAACCCTGGAGTTTCTTCTGCGTTGTAACTGAAGCCAATAACAGCAAACACTGCCCTTTCACAATAGCACCTGTTACTATTGAACATATTATTAATATTTAAGAAGGAATTGTTATCACTTTGGGTACAGGACAGGAAACCTCGGCATTAATTGAATGTTAACGTCGCCTCTGCTGATCCACGGGAAATCAGCTGCACCTCTCATCGGGGGCGGAGATGGGAAGTGTCTCGGTTGGCAGTGGTGTTTCAAGCTTAGTGATAGAGCAAATCGTATTTATGCCGAGTGTGAAAACCTAAGAAGTCCAGACATCTGAGTGTAAGGCGGTCCGTCAGGGGCCGAGGAGCAGAAAGGAGACGTGAGCCCACCTGGGTCAGCTGCTGGGGTAACCCAGCAAAAAACAAACAAACGGAAATGGAGGATTTGGGCTGCACAGGCTTTTAAAAAGCGCCATTGAAATGCTTCTGTCCCTGACTCCTGAATAAAGGGGCTTTCTGTCCAGGCTGAGCGTTTCAAGGCTCTTAGGACTCATGTTCGCTTTCTCTCTGGCCTCTGGGCGCTCACATTTGTCCTGTAAGAGCGGGGAGCGTGGGTGCTGCTGGCCCGGGAGGGAGGTTCTCTGTGGGTGGGCAGTGGAGCGGTCGCCTCCGGGAGGCTGTGGACGGGGAGACGGCTGGGAGCGAGACTCAGCGTCAACGGCCGGAGCGGCCGCGTCTCCGCCGCCTTCCCGCCACTGCGCTTGAGCGCAGAGTTTGCTGCGCTGTGGGCTCCGGCCGCCTGTCCAGCCAGCTTCGTCCCTCTGTGTGTTCCAGGCTTGGCCTCTTTCCTGCTCTGGCCGCCCCCGGCCCTCCTGCCCCGGTGGGCTCCCCTCGGCCATCTCCAGCGTCCTCCCAGGCTCTCCCTCCTGCCGTCCAGGGTCTTCCTAGCCAGCTCTCTGCCAGCTGACCGGTCTGCGTTCCTCTCACGGACATTCTCTGCGGCCTGCCCAGATGGCCAGCAGGAGCAAATCAGACACAAAGGCGCCTTCCGCAAGGTCTTAAAAAAATGCCATGTGAGGAAAAGAAGGGGGTGATTGTTGAAGTCACCCGAGACAATAATTAGCTCGGAATACACTTCTGCTGCCTGGAGGGCACCGGAGGACACTGGGGAGGAAGTACCTGGATGTGAAAGGTGCGCTCATTTCGTGGTTTGGGAAAGCGAACAGATAAAACCGGGCGGGAAAAACAGGGCAGAATGTCGTCAGCCGTCTCGTCGGGGACAGGGAGGTGGGGTCTGTGTGGAGCAGGAGGGGACGGAGCTTGGAAAGGCGACAAGGTGGCCCAGCCCAGAGCGAGCTTTTTGCTGTGACCGGACCATGGTGAGTGCATTAGCTGCTGCTTCCTCCTGCGCCCTGTCACCCCAGCTTAGCGAGGGGGCGTCTTCCTCTGAGAAAGGCTTACTGTCAGCATTTGTCTTCTTTCAAGGAGCGAGATCCCGAGTTATGTCTAGAACGCGCCTAGTGTCTGGCTCTTCTCTGCAACAGACGCACTCTGTCCGTGGGCTGAGGACACGGATTTGGGGTGCAAACGGTGGGAGGGGGACTTGACCTCTAGCTCTGAGCCTTATTTCCCTGTAACTTTAGGAAATTCCTCTCCAGTCTCCAGTCTCCTTTCTTGAGTGTCACCCTCTTCGTCAGTAAGGGGGCGATTTTAATGATATCTGTTGAACAGCTCTGGGGGAGGATCACATTAGGTGATGAATTTAATGTTTAGCGTGGTGAGCAGGTAATAGCATCTGCTTCTGCTAAACTCAAATTTTCTTTAGAAGGGGATAGTGATGCTTCATTCCTAGACTGCTCAGCAGAAACTTAATTGCAGGAATAAATCTTAAACATACTCAGATATGTATTCTCGATTTTCTTTCCGGCGACTTCTCTTACTGTCGCCCTCTGGTCTGTGGGTGGAGAAACCACCCCAGGAGCAGGAGCCAGTTCTCCAGGGAAGCACGGGGCTCTGGGCGCTTCTGCACGCCACAGAGGCTGCTGGGGGATAGAGCGAGTCCGTCCCAGTTAAATATTTTCGTAGATTCTGCTAAGACCCTCCTCCCTCCCCCCAGCGCCGCGACCAACCGTCTTTCTTGGCAGGTATCGCCAAGCCTCTGTCCTGCTCCCAGCAGCTCGTGAGCTTGCCTGCGCTGAGTTAGGTTTGCGAGAGCAGCGCCCCCTCTGCGGCGACGGGGGGTGTATTTCCAGGCCGGCTCGCGGAAATGCTTTCCTGCAAGGCTCGTGTGGAAGGCTCTGGAGGAGTCTCTCTCAGACTGTGAAGTTCCTGACAAGATATAAATGGATTAACTTGAAGTCTGGAGCGGCCTAGAAGGACAGCTTCAATCTGACCCCCCCTTCAGAGCTCTGTTTGTGGGCTGAAGTGCAGAGAAGGGAGGGAGCGGCGTGGGCAGCAGCGCGGGCAGCAGCGAGGGCAGCAGCGTGGGCAGCAGCGCGGGCAGCTGCCCCGGGGGCCGGGTGCTGGCTCAGCGACACAGGTGACCTGCAGGCGCTGGGAGATGAAGCGCCAGCGCCCAAGGGCCGTAGGGGAGCGCCTGGAGTAGGCCCCCCCTCTCTGTGGGGCCAATTCTGGCAGGAAGCAGGTGTGTTGGCGGGAACCACGGCCCCTCGGCACTCCCGGCGCACACCGGGTGCGGGGTCCCCCCGTCTTCCTTGACACTGTGGTCCGCTCACGTGTGAGTGCATTTTTGTCACCAGTAGCAGGTGGCCACGCGCGCACACACACACACACGCACACACACAGCAAGGGAACAACAGCGGAAATCGATCTTGACACATCCACCTTATGCCTTGGAAGAAGCCCGGCGAGGGGTCTGGAACATGAAAACTGACGCTCGTCTGGGTGGAGCCGGGGCGTGGCCGTCTGTGCCCCGCCGCCAGCCTGCTCGCACCCTCGTTCGCTGCCCCGCACACGCCGGCCGCGGCTTGCTCTCCCCACCCGGCGCCCTTCCTCCTCCCTGCCGCCCCGGCCGGCCTCGTGACCGGCTCCCCGGACTCCAGCGTCTCCCGGGGAAGGCGGCGGTCCCCGCACTAAGACCCTGTGGTTGCCAAAGTGATTCTCTGCGAACAGTCGCACAGCCCTGGGGGCGCAGCAAGGACGCTGGTCACGCCGCAGGGCGGGAGCCTTGGGCTGGGGGCGCGTCGTACGGAGAAGACCCCCCTAGGCGACCCTGGGAATCGGGGTGCGGTCCCGGGGAGTCATTCTGGCCTCTCTCTCTTTTTATGTTTTGAGGTGACATTGGTTACAGCGCTGTGTGATTTTGAGGTGCAGGATCTGCCCCCACAGGTGCTGAGACCTCGGCACCCCCGGCAGCGAGCACCTGCCGTCCCCTCGGCCCCCGAGCCCCCCCGCCCCGTCCCCCCCACACCCCCAACCTGGCAGCCTCAGGTCTCGGGCGGCTCTCTGCGGCTTGTTGCTGGTTTGGCTCCACGGGACCCTGCATCCCCCGGTGGGTGACATCATCCGGCGTTTGTCTTTCCGTCCGCTGACGTCACCCAGCATCGCCCCTGCAGCTCCTCCGTCACAGACGGCAGATTTCCCTTTTCTCAGCGGCTGAGTACTGTGCCCCTGGGTCCTCAGGCCACGTCTTCCTGATCCGTCTCTGTCCTGGGCGCTCGGGCTGGTCTCTCCCCTGGCGATTTTGCAGAGCCCTGCGGTGGCTCTGGGGTCTTCAAATGGGAGTGGCATCGCTGGGCTAGGCGGCAGATCTATTTGTAATGTTTTGAGAAGGCTCCCTGGGGTTTCCGCAGGGATGGGCTAGTGGGACTTCCCTTCAGCCGTGCACGAGGCTTCCTTTCCCTCCGCAGCCTCATCGGCACTGGTCTCGGGTCTCTGATGCGTGTTTCTCAGCTTGTTCAAAAACCACACGGACAAGAGCTGTGCCCGTCCCCTTCTGTGACCCCGGCACTCACTGGTCTTTGTGTTCTCACTATTCACAGAACAGCTCTGTCGCTGTTTCTGTTATCAACACGTCTTTGCTATTTTGGATCGTTTGATAATTATCTGGTTACGTATGTGGTTGCACATTAACACTTTGTGGTCCGCTCATGTATCAGTGCGTGTTTTTGTCACCAGTATCAGGCGGCCGCTCACGTATTCATACATGTTCATCTGGTCTCCGGTTTTTCACGCCATGGTGGATTTATTGGGAACTATCAGGAGCTATTTCTTTGATCGTCCTCAGTCTGGAAGTTTTACACATTGTTTTGGGGAAAGGGTAAGGTGTTTCAGGAGAGAGATTACAGTTTTTTTAATATCCAGTCGTTCGGGAGTTGTGTGTGTTTTACTGAATGCTTCTGCCATTCATGCGGTGGCACAGACAATGGCCGGCCCCAGGGCTGGTAAATTTAAAGGGCACCGGCACACAGAATGTTAAGGACGGGAAAACAGTCGTCTTACCGGTGGTGACTGTGTCCTGCAGGCAGAGTCTCGAGGAATGAGTGTTGACGGCATGCCACAGGGCTTATGCCCGCTGTGTCTGCCACCAGTGACGTCCCACGGGGTCGAGCAAGTGGGTTTCCATATGTGGCCGACGTGGCATAAGGTACACTAGCTGTGGGGCTTTTCCATCAGACCTGGAAATCACTTTGTGGAACCACACTATAAAGAAGATTTTAGTATCCCAGTCTATGACTCAGAGAAGTAGGCTCATAGGACCACGTGCGTCTTCACCCCCCATCACGTGGTCAGGAGCGAGGGCCTGGAGTTTAGTTCAGGGGCCATCAGCCCCCCGAAAGCCTAAGGATTTCTTCCTGCGCCGCTTTTCGTGCTGCCTCTTCCCAGGTGTAACTCTCAGCGGACCTCGGCGTACAAATCAGTATGTGAGAATCCCCGTTAATTTTGAGGGAGGATTCTTTTCAGTCCTTCCGATGGGAAGGGATGAGTTCCGTGGGAGGCCTGGTGCCTCATTATTTCCAGAAGAGCGTTATTGAAGGAAGAATTTGAGATTCAGAGATTGCACTGGAGAATTTCTGATATTTAAACACATAGAAAGTGTCAGTTCCTGCTTTTCTGCCTCGAAAAAAGCAATATGAAGAGATGAAGTCAGGTTATCTCGGGGGAGAAGCCGTGAGCCAACTTGATTAACCTGAGGAGGCACGGAGTCATACTCTCGTCTGATAAGAAATAGTAAAATGCTCTTATGCCTGAAGACGGCCACCATCAGCAAGAGCTCGCCGCACGCGCTGTCGCTCTCACATCATCTCTGGCCCTGAGTAAACAGGCCGCTGTGACCTTGTTTGACTGGTGTGATTCGCGTGCTTGCAGGTCCCCTCACTGATTCCCGTGATTCTTCCCACCCCGCAGTGCCACCACATCTCTCTGAGACCCGCTTTCTCTGCGTGTCTCCTCCTCTCTCTGCTGCAGGCTAACAGCAGGCTCACCCAAGCTCCTAGACAACAGCTCTACATAAACAGTTTTCTTTAGCAGCTCAGTGTCCCTGTGGTGGCGTTCAGCTGACCTCTGCTATTCCCAAGCCATAGACAATAGGTTTCCCACCAAAGAAAGTTCTGGCACCGGGAGGAGTGGGGAAGTGATGTTGGGAAAAGTAAATATCCTCTCCCTTGTACACTTCATCTTCAGGCATCTGTTTCAAAAGTGCCTCCTCATAACATATGACAGCTCTTCCATATAAACCCCCAAATGCTCTGATAACTCCCCGACAACCCCAAGTCCTGTAGGTGTGACTCTCAACTGCAGACCCAGGAGCAGGGGGCCATGAGCTTTTCCACTAGTCTTGGCCAAGCGTGGCCTCACACAGCCTCTAGTCTGTGCCAAAGTGAGTAATTTAAACAGCTTCTAAGGCCTTCCCTCTACCACAGGATGGTAAACAGGCCAACCACAGAAATAACTCTTATTGAGAAATTAAAATAATCAATGAAAGAAGGTGACAACTTCTGTTCCAGTTCTCTGTGACTGTTGTTACGAAACCGCCCGGCGCTCTGTGGCTGAAAACGATCATTCGTGCTCCCACGGTCTGTGGGTCTCCTGCTGTGGCTGCAGCTTGGAGGCAGTGGGCTGGCACTGCCAGAGCGCACGGGTGACGTGAGCTGGCCCCTTTCCACGCTGGGCTTCTCTCTGCTCACGTGGTCCCCTGCCTGTTCTTCCCACCCAGTCTCCAGTGGGGTAAATGGAGTTCTTCTCACGAGGTGTCTCAGGCCTCTCCGGAAGGCTTTCTAAAAGCTGAAGTACAGAATTTCCTGGCCAGGAAAAGATTCCACTGAATCTTGTAGTTGAAGCCAGTTAGAGGGTGTGCAGCTCTGGGAATGAATCAGCTCCCCCAAATCAAGGTCATCTGAGGAACGAAGGGGTTGTGTCCACTTATCACACGTAAAGTCCGCTGAGGGGCTTTTGGTGCCTGAACCAGCAGACGGGACTTTGGATCCAGGCAGCGCACACACCACTGGCACCCTCCCCACCCTCCGCCAGGGTCTTCTTATTCCCTGCTGGTGCACACGTGTGAGGCTCATGACTGCCAGTGTTTGGGGGTGCGGAGGACATGTCACATGTGTGTTTGTTTCACTAAGGTCAAGAGAGTCGTGCATGGGTCACAAGTACAGGTTGATACACGTGAAAGTAACAGTGGAGCCATTGGCTGTCCTCCCGGGGCGGGCAGCAACTGGTCACGTGCCCAAGATGGTGTCCGTTCAAGATGGTGCCCACTCAAGACGGCGTCTGCACAAGATGGCATCTCTTTGGTTTCCAGACCCAGCTCATCTGACTAAGTGTGTGAGGGGCCGCAGGAGGGCATGGGCGCGGCAGAAGTGGCCCTCCGGGACGCATCTTTGGAAGCTGGCAATCACAAGGTAGCCTGTGCCACAGCAAACTCAAATTTTGTCGTCCAGAAGTAGCAAAGACTGACTTCCCCGCTGGTGGGGTGAGCCCCTGGTCTTCCACTGTGCTCCCGGCCCTGCCTCTGAACACCGGCCCCTGGAGAACCCTAAATCCCTCCTGCTGTATTTCGGGGCCACACCCTCCTCTGGGGCCTCAGGGGGTGGCGGCTCCTGGGTGTGAGTCACTGTTCCTCTATCCCCCTACGCTGTGACCCTCGGGAGCCATCTTGGGGCATTTTCAAATCTCTTTTCCACTGAAAATGTTCAATGTCTCCCCATGGCGGGAAGGACAGACACGTGCAGTAGCCCCCGAAGACCTGGAGAAGAGCTGGCTGCGGAGATCAAGTTTTTCCGCCTTAACGCTTTGTGGTCCCTCACGTATTAGTGTGTGTTTTTGTCACGTACTAATACGTGTTCATCTGGTCTCCGGTTTTTCACGCCACGGTGGATTTATTGGGAACTATTAGGGCTATTTCTTTGATCGTGCTCGGTCTAGAAGCTTTACACATTGTTTTGGTGAAAGTGTAAGGTGTTTTATGAGAGATGTTACAGTTTTTTTAATATCCAGACGCTCAGGAGCTGTGTGTGTTTATTGAATGCTTCTACCATTCATGCGATGGCACAGAAAATGGCCGGCCCCAAGGGCTGGTGAATTGAAAGGGCACCGGCACACAGAGTGTTAACAAGAATAGTCCAGATCGTTAAACCCACCAGGAGCGGCGGTGGCTGCAGGGCGCAGAGAAGCTTCCTCTGTCACTGGCACGAGGCGCGGGCTCCCTCAGGCTGCCTTGGCCCCCTCTGCGCAGCTGGCTGTGGGGCTGCAGCCCAGGCCAGGACAACAGCAAATGGTGAATGAAACCCACAGATACGCTCTGGCTTTAGCTTTCTGGGGCAGCTCTGAGCAGAGTCGAAGCCAAGACTGATGCTGAAGAAAGCACGTTCTCCTGAGTCTTTTCATTGTCCTGCAGCTCTTGTTTCCAGTGAGCCGTCTGGGTTTAAAATGGAGTCCTGCGATCTCCCTGCAAACGCTTACTGGAGCTGCTTTATCTCTGGCCAACAACCATAAGCACGTCCTGGCGGGGACTCAGATCCAGAGAGAGGGCTGGGGGAGAGGTCTCCACGCTCTACCCCCTCACTGCTTCGGAGGCGGCTCCCCCGTTAGATCACGAACCATGTCTTACTGGATTTAGGAAGCCTCATAGGCTTAGGAGAGTGGGAACACCTTAAACACAAAAGTCTTTGGTCAAATTCTCTTTTTTAGTATAAAGGGCATACTCTGTGACTAAAAAGTTAAAGGAAAAATAAACATTGACACGTCCACGGAGACCACTTCCTCGCTGTGAAAGGGGAAGACCGCGCCAACTGTTTGATCTCACATGGTGAGCTGCGGACCATGTCAGAGTCCACGATGTGGAGACACTCGGGGCCTCGGCCCCTGCTCACTGACCGAGCGACAGAGAGGGGGGCCCCGAACCCACAAACCAGAGGGCTGGGCGGCGGAACTGGATTTTCACTGTTTCGGGACGTTTCCATCAGACTCCAGATGGATCTTTTATTGTTTTAGTTGGAAGAAAGCAAAAAAGAAACACCCAAAGATGGTAATCTATAAAAAAATCACGGGTTAAATTCTGAGTCCAGGCCCGTTAGAGAAACATGGCACCACCAGTGGGCTAACGAGGGGTGTTCTGTGCCCATTATCCTGATGGCGCCTGCAGATCTGAAAGTTACAGGCTAGAAAAGTTGGCGGATTTTGCTTATTAGCGCCGTGACGGCCACTGTCAGATCGTTACAAACCCCACAACCCGCCGGCTGGTTTCTTTCTTTCACTCAATGTTCTTGTCTGAACCGCCGGGTCTCTGGGAGACCACAGGAGGTGGCGTGTGGCCCTGTCGGGGAGCAGAATGGGTCCCGGCTAACTGTGTGTTCCCAAGGATTCCACAGTCTTATAAAAATCTTGTAAATCAGTAAACGAAACTTGTAAAGTGGTAAATGCGCAAACGCCGTGTGATTAAATTGGGTGAATCCGCATACCAGATGCTATTTCGGTCTTCTGCTGCGCTGAGGGTTTATTATTGCTACTGACACATGTAACAGCTGCAAAGATAATTTTTATGTTCATTATATTTACTATGTTACTGGGAGGATTAGAAGCCCCTGAAGTAGATCTTAAAAGGTTTTATTACTCTATAAAAGAGTCTGTCACTTTAGACTCCATTAGCCGAGCTCTTGGGATGGGCGACACATTCTCAGGGTTAGGCACCGGGCGGGCGCGCGGGCTCAGGCAGCCTTCCCAGGCCGGTACCGCGCAGTCCGTCTGGGGCAGCCAGGCTGCTAGGAAGAGGCCGGTGAAGCGACAGGCGGGGCCCGGTGGCGAGGCTTGTTTTCCTGCCTCCCTGCAGACCGACGTAAATCTTGTCCCTGTTTTTGAGTTTCCGGGAACTTTTGATGTGGAAAAGAGGTTTCCCACCGTAACAGGCAGCTCTTACCTCTTGTTAACACTTTTTGCTCCACTCACGTATTCACGTGCTCATCTGGTCTCCGGTTTTTCACGCCGCGGTGGATTATTTGGAACTATGAGGAGCTATTTCTTTGATCGTCCTCAGTCTAGAAGCTTTATCTCTATGCATTTGAAATTTCATTAAAATATATCCAGTCGTTCAGGAGCTGTGTGTGTTTTATTGAATGCTGCTACCATTCATGCGGTGGCACAGAAAACGGCCGGCACAGTGTTAACAAGGCTGTCAGACCACACCCGGAAGCAGGAAGCCGTGGGCGTTACGGACACCCTGGGCTCCTGGCTCAGAAAGCTCAGGGGCGTCCAGCTGGGTGTAAGGGGCCGCTGTCTGCTTGAAGGCAGGACCACCCCTGATGCCAGTGTTTTGGGCACGGTGGTGCGTAGGAGGCGCAGAGCTAGAGGAAGCAGCTGCTGGGCAGGCGCCTGAGGGGCTTGGTCCACGAGCTGTTGGGGTCACTTTCTCCGTGAAAGCAAAGGGGCAGGCGGACGGTTCATGGGGAACATAATCACGAACATCAGCCTGGTGGCCCCGGCCAAATGGGGACCCTGATAACGCAGCTTGTTTCCTCTTGATTTTATCATCAGTATGTGTCTGTTTTTGTTTAGTTTTCTTCCTTCTCCATTTAGCGCCCAGCTTCATAGGTATCAGTGCTTGTCAATATCTGTATCACAAAACCGAAGTGACAGGATATAAGGGCAGGACAGGGCGTCACCAAGTGTTAGGCGTGTTCGTAAACTCTGGCCCGACGTGTGGATGGTGCTTGGGCTTGGCGGGAGACGCTGTCCTTAAGTCCAGCCCCCTGCCATGGGTCCGCTCCTTGGCTGGCCTCCTGCCAACCCACCTAATCCCACATCTGTTTGATGCCCCCGACCTCCTCTCCGCATTTCATTCAGTTCTGTCCGGCAGAGGATGATTCAGAACCTGCTGTGTTAACCCTCATGTCCAATTTTTCTTCGTAAAGATATTCTTACATGGGTACATATCCAAACAGGAACAAAAGAATAAGTTTGCTTTTGTTTCAAATCTATCAAATAGCTGGTGAGACGTGTCGGAGCCGCAGTTCATTATCTTCGCTCTGTGCAGGGACTCTCTGGCTTCTCCCCCTGGGCTGGGCTCTGCCCTTCTGATGCCTGAGCGCCCCCGTTTCTGGAGTGCGTGGGAGCAGGAACAGGAGACACAGTCAGGTCATCTGGTTCACCAGATACAAGGCAACCCAGGATTGTCTGGTTCTTTATTTTATATCTATCTGTCTGTCTATCTACGTATGTATATGTGTATATATGTATATGTATTATATATAAGTATATATATAAATATTATATAAATATGTTTGTATATATTTTATATATATATATATATATATATATATATATAAAATTTCAAAAATAATACTCAAAGCCCTTTTGTTAATGTCCCTGCTCCTGTGGAAAGCGCCCACTCAGCTTCAGGAAGCGATTCTGTGCCGTTGCAGTGAGTCCAGAGCCCACAGTTAGTCTTGCTGTGTGCAGAATGCAGTGCTCCCCGAATGTGCTCCGCACTCAGTGTGTGTATTTGAAATGAGAAAAAAAAATCTCTGTCTCTTAGTGGGCCAGAGAATCCAACGCATTTTCAATTTGAATGGGCTTTTCTATGACTCAGGTCTGCAAAGCTCTGGTCTTAATTTTCTAAGTATTTAATTTTTTTTTCTGCCTTGAATATTCAACATAACTGAGTATTTGAAGAATTCAAAGAACGGTCTCTACTTCCTTAAAGAGGAAAGATAAGCGAGAAATTTGGTAGCATTTGATGTAAAAGCCTTCTTGAATCACCTTAATAGAGAAGGAAGCAGAGAAACAGCTCCGCTGCGGCGGAAAGCACTGGCGCCGAGCGGGTGTTTGAGAGCTACGAGCCGTCACCGCCCGCGCCGTTTGATTTCGGGAGTTTAAACATAATCCTAAATGACGGTCCGTAGATTGCCTTTCTGCAGAAGAGTCTGCTCTCATTGTGAGGAGAGAAAGCAGAAGCGCTTTCCCAGAAGAAAAAGCTTCTGAGGAAATGGACGCGTTTTCTCTGAATTGAGCTAAAACGTTTCTGCGTGTTGGCGCCGCGTCCGTTCCCGGCGTTTTCCCAGAGGCGGCCTTGGGCGGACAGGCAGCTCTGGGACGGGGACTGGGAAACTCCGAGGGCGTGCTGACCCGCTGCGTTGTGGGGGGCCCTCGACGTCCCTGCGGGCTGTAGATGTGTTATCTGGGGGCCCCTTCAGCCTGGAGTGACTGCGTCATCCCCGAGATCTGCAAGTGGGGTGCCACTCCGGGCTTGCAGAGTGGGGGGCTGCTGGCAGGTGCCTGAGCCGCAGCCCGAGGCGGGGAGGGGGCGGGACACGGCCCTCTGCCTTCTGGGGCGCAGCCCGTGGGGGCCGTGAGCAGGTGCCCCCCTTGCCACCACTGACTGGGCCCCCGGGGAGGTCAGAGGGCGTGCCTGGCGTTAAAGTCGCTCAGGGGTGAGGGTGGCTTGCGCGGCCTGAGAACGAGCACAGACGTTGCCCCGAAACGGGCCCATAGAGCGTGTGACTTGGCGCATCTCGCAGAAGTGGCATCTGTGGGTTCGGGGCCATAACAGCATCTCACAGTTTCAGAGACTAAACGAGCGCCAAGGCGTCAGCAAGTGAGATGACAAGGGCAGAGGGGCGGGGTCCTGCCCTCAAGGGACGGGGACTTTCTGGGGCCGGCTGGCGGGGCATCTGGACACCCGCTGCAGCCCGGGAGCGGCTGAGGTGTGGCACGAGGCCGTGGGGGCCTGCAGAGGAGGTGGGGGACAGAGGCCCAGCAGGGACCGGCCACCTGCAGCCTCTGAGTGGGACGGAGCGAGCCCAGGAGGGGCCTCGAGGATGCTGAGTTGACAGGGCGCCAGGAGAAGCAAAGAAACAGACTGAAGAGTGTTTCTGGCGCCTTGGTTAGAGGCGGCACTAATTTTGGAGGAGGTTTCTGTCCATTCGCTTCTTGGATTCGTGCCCAGGCTGGCCGCTGGCGCTGTGTCGGTAGTTTAATGTGCATTCACTGAGCGCGTGATCGTTACATGTTAGTAACGCCGAGGGTCAGCCTCCGAGCTAGCAATGCTGACCTTCAGGAGGGGGACAGAGGAGTGGAGGCTAGAGAGAGAGGTTGGCATTTTTGTTTGATTGATACTTCCCATAAAACTCCAGATAAAGAGACATGAAACAATGGTGTGGGGATTTCGACGCATGCGCGTCTTTAGAAAGATCCAGAACATCTCCCACTCCCATAGGGGTCAAACTTTTCGTACAATGGGAGGACATTGTGTGATCTTGGTTAGCACGGCCGAAGAGGGGTACTTAGAGGGAGGAGACGCGGCTCACCCAGAGAAGCGGCTTCCTTTAATCTCCCGCGGGAGCCGCTGCTGTTCTTTTTTTTTTTAAGTGTTTTTTTTTTTAACTTTTTTTTAAGGATTTATTTATTTTTGCATATAAGCTGGGCTGCAGGCCAGAGGTGTAGGGGGGTGAGAGGGTTCCCCAGAGACAGAGTGGGGAGCAGAACAGGCGGATCCACTGAAATCCACTGCTGAGGGGAGCAGCGGGGAGGCGGGAGAGGCCTGCTGCACCGCCGCTGCTCTTGCTTCTGTCAGGAGGGAGTTCTCAGTGCCAGGTCACTGGGAGACAGTCCGCAGAAATGGTGCAATGAGCAGCGCGCTGACTTGGAGAGAAATGAGGGCCAGGACAGCTGGCACCGTTGCTGAGTGGGTCACCGAAACTAATGAACTTCGGCTGGAGGCAGCCACCATTTCCAGCTGTGCGCTGAATATTGGGGCTCGCACGGGCTCCCCCTGCAGAAGGGGCGGCGGGACGACAGGGAAACCAGTGACTGTGGAAGGGGCCTCTCGGCTCCCCTTCGGCTGCTTTGTCTGGGACGGTGCGGTCAGGGAGCTTTGTCTTCAGTGTCCCTGCGGAAGAGACAGTCTGCCACCTGACACTCTAGATGAGCAGCGACGCCGAGGGGAGTGAGCGAAACATCGCTGCCCCTCCCCGACAGCCTTGTAAATCTGCCCATCAAGGGCAAGTCTTGCTGCTGGCAGCTCAGCGCAGAGAAGGAAATCGGCCACTGGCAGCTGTGAGGCCGCCTCCACGGACAGCCGCCGCCGTGACTCCCTGGGGTGGTGGTGACATCTGGGGTCCGAAGACAGTAAATAACTCGTGTGTGTTCGTGTCCACGCAGCGGGTGTGAGTGCTGTGCCGGGCACGGCTGTCTGTGCTCTGGGGGAGCTGCTTCCCGCGGGACAGAGAAATGAAGTAAATAGACCCCAAAACGGGCGGTGCATGCGGGGTGGCGGGGCAGCTGGATGAAGGGGTCTCAGGAAGCATCGCCAGGCAGAGGAGGCTCTGCTAACGCTTCGGCGGAGCTGGTGAGGGTGGCGGACATTTCCCAGTGCATCCAGTAAAACGGACTGACCGTGGAAAAGTATTGAAATGGTTATTGAGACCAAAAGTATGAACAAAAATTGAATACAGCTGAAAAGTCAGAGCATGACTAGGTATCATTTCAAAGTGTTATTCAGGATAAGGGCACCGTTTAGGAAATGGCAACCTCCTCTTTATGATCTTGTTTGACAAAAAGGAAGTCTCCTGTTTTTATAAAAATCTAAAAGCTGACATGAAAACAGAAGACATTCGTTCGGATATAAATCACCCAGCGTCCGCCATGGACTTATTTAGTAAGTTCCCTTATGATAATGACGATAAAAATAGGTCGAGAGGAGGTGATAGTAAATTGCTTTGTTATTTTCTTAGGCGTAGAGCTAGGCACTGAATCTTAGGAACTTTTGTTGTAAAATAACAGAACCAGTTTCAACATACAAATGAATGACTTTCCAGATAACATCTGATGGCCGTGTTAGTTCGTTGCATTTGCCTTAAGACGCTACAGACTCGTCATGCGCTTGGCAAGTAAGACCTGGAATAACTTCCTTCTGTTCTTGTTTTGTCACCTTCTGGAGAGGGTTTTGAACTGCACAGCCGGGGGGCAGGTATTCCTCGGCATAGCTGGAGGTCTCGGCGCAGCGGGGTGAGCTCGTGCTGGGCAGCAGCTGAGATGGGATGTCGAGACGTGAGGGCCCCCGCTGTGCCTCCCGCGCCGCCGCGGGTCTTGCTCGCCTGCCACCCCGGCCGCCGCCTGCACCAGGTCGGCCTCCTCCAGGGGCTGCTGCGCCGTGGAGCTGCCCTGGACCCGGCAGGCCCCGCGGGGTGCGGAGGGTGCGCTGCTTCTGGCTGGGGGTCAGAAATACCCACGCAGGGCCCTTCCCTCCCCGCCCACCGCCGTGGCCCCCGCACGTTCACAAGTGACTTGAGGCTCCGGTAGGTGAAGGGGTTAACCTGGGAGCCTTGGCCAGACTCTTAAAGCACTCGAGAGAGTACTGGATGCCACGTAAATAGGGGTGTTAAATGGACCCTGGGGGGCCCTCTGGGCTCTGTGTGGCCGCAGAGCGAGCGTGATGGCCGCTGCGGGGACTCGCGGCTCTGCGTTCCAGCGCGCAGGACCAGCGGGGTGTTCCTTCTGGAGCTTCGGGGTGGCTCGGGCCGCCGGGGCTCGGAACAGAGGAGGCACCCGCGTGAGGAGGAGGGGGTGAGTCGGGCCAAACCAGGCGCTCCGATGTTTGCGCCTCCGGACAGGTTTCTCTGATCGAAGGAAACCAAGTGAGGTTCCGGGAGAGGCCCGAGCCTGGGGCTGCTTCTCGCTCCGGTGGCGGTTTCTCCTGAAGCCCGAAGGCCTCGTGGCCTGAGCGGCAGCAGCCCCGGCGCCGTGCATCGGAAGGAGCCCCTGAACACCCGGAAAGGCCTGTCTGGGGATTTGGGGGAGGCCCATCCCTCAGAAGATTTTCAGATTCAAATCTTTCTCATCTCTGCAAGGCAGAGAGCTCGCCGAGACCACCAGCTCAGCTTTGGGGGAGAGGGTCTGCCTCCCCCGCATCTGAGTGCGCGCCCACGGGCTGGTACTGGTAAGGTTCGGTCAGCACGTTCCCTGCGCTCCGCACCCTGCAGCAGTGCAGAGGCAGGGAGGGCGCAGGGTGCGTGTGGAGAGGCATTTTGTGAAAGGACAGCAGATATCTGTCTTTTAAAATAACGACGTGTATTCAATCTGGGGGGCAGCACCAAATCGAAGCATTCATGCGTTTGCTGTAAGAAATGGACGGAATCATTCCCCAGAGGCACAGCACTTGGCAGAGAATGCTCTGAAGGGTCCAAGTTTTCGAAGCCAGAATTCCTTTATCTTCAATAACTTCTCATTGCAGCCCTCTCCAACCTTCACATTTACTTTATTCCTGTTTGCTCTTTTTGGGGATCTTAAAATAGGCTCTGGGCAAGCCAGCTGTTCAAGAAACGGAGGAGGAGGAAAAAGCCAGCTCAGGAATGCTCTGTGTCTGGCTGAGCGTTTGCATAGTTGCTGCACTAATCAATATCCCCGTAATTAAAATGGCCCATGATTAATGGCCAGCTCTTCTTGGGGCTTTGCTGTCTGCAGAAGTGTTTCACAGGCTGTTTCGTCAGGTTGCCCGGTCAGAGCAAACCCCGAATCACCAGCTACCTTTGTCCTAAATTTCCACCCGAAAAATCTCTGTCCTTGGGAGTGCCTTGCCTTAGGAGGCAGTAACGCTCTATCTTCTCTGCATGTGAGGAAAAGAGCTTTCTCTCGAAAGCAAAGGCTGGGCTGGAAATCGGGGCTGTTCCTCACTTTGTGAATTCGCTGAATTCCCCTCTCTCCACACAGTCCCCAGGCACGCGGGGACACTCCCCGTTTGCGTTGTTTCGCCCTGGGCGAAGAGTGGTGGTTGCTGTGCTGCTCCTCTTGTCTGATCAGCCCGCGGCTGAGCCTCTAAATCTTGAGTTCTAATCCTGGCCCTTGCAGTAGCGCACTCAGGGAAAAGTTGACATTTAGAGCACATTTAAATTATTGACTTTTCTTTCGGGGAGGCAATTCCTTAAGGAGTGGCCAGTCCAGCCGTGACTCACAGTTACTTCAGTGGGCCAAAATGCTTAAAATGAATATTTCTCAGTGCCGGGCTGTGTTTCAGAAACCTTTCCCCCGGCGCCAATTTCAACTTGGGTTGAAAATGATGACAGAGGGCTGAGGAGAAGGAAGGTGATTGCACACACGCTTTTGAGAGGCCTTTGAGGATTGATTATCTGCATTCATCAGAAAACACTCCCGGAAAAATCTAAATTTGTAATCGGAGAGACAGGGCCTCTCTTCAGGTATCAGTGAATAGACAGATCGGTCAGTTTCTATTCCGAGCACTGTCTGCAGATGATTTGCTCGTTTCTTTCCAGACTAATATCGCGCTTTTCACATACCGTGAAATATTCCTGCAGGAGGCCACGGAAGTGACGTGGGATGGCTCGTCACGAGCACCATTAACACAATCTTGGTGATTTACTGGGGAGTTTTATCGTCCAGGTCCAGGGTCCCGCCGCCGTCTGCAGTGCCTCTGAGTGAAGGTGTCACTCGCGCACAGCTCCGTGCAGCAAGCCCTTGAGCGAAAGTGTCCCGGGGGCTGCAGAAGTTAAACTCGCTCGTGGTTTGGGGCCTTGGCTCTGGGAAAATCTCAGCGTCACCACCTCTGGGGCAAAGCTGAAGGAGCGCTGCTACCTCGACAGAGGGCATGTTTCTCTTGGGAGGGGACCCAGGCCAGCCGGACGGTTCCAGAGTCTAGTTCTTTTTTTTTTTTTTTTTTTAAAGATTTATTGTCTTTCTTTATGCATATAAGAGCTGGGGTGCAGGCTTGAGATGTGGGGGGAGGTGAGAGGATTCACTGGATTCTTTTATTTATCAATACTGGGTATCTAGGAGATCAAAAACTCCTACTTCAGTTGGTTTCTATTCTTTGCAACCAACTTACCTCTCTTAGTAGAAATTCACAGACATTTGTAAGACTGCGCTGACACGGAAGTCAGGCCTCTGGCTTGAAATCGGTGTTTAGAGGTTCCAGGGATGTTCCAGATAGAGGAAAGGAGAATGAATAAACAGCACATTCAGTAGACATGGAATATATAACCAGTTCCTACTAGTTCCAGGACTACTATTATAGTAATAATGTTTCTTTTGAGTCCTGAAAAACTCAAAATTCAAAAAAAGAGACTGTTTTGGCTGCAGAAACTCAGGGGCCATTCTGAAGCTTTTTCGGATATTAAGGGAACTGTGTGGTTTGAGATCTCCAGATTGCGCCAGTATAAGATAGCATAATTAAGGTCTATATGAAAGGAATTTTTTTTGAAAAAAGCAAAAATCTTCTAAGGGAAACCTTCACAGTAATTTCTTAAAAATAACAGCATCATAATGTAGCAACTGGCTATGTTACTTGATGAGATTATAGAAACCGATATCTGGGGAAAATGGGAGAAATAAGTTTATTGCTACAACTTTTGCTTTCACCTGGCACATGTGTGCCAGAATAGCCCCACTGGACGCTGGACACTGCCCTTCACTCATAGCCTGGGCGCTGGGACAGTTCCCACCCGTACCCCACAGAGCGTCCATATTTCAGCTGAAGATGCAAATTTTATTGATTATCCATAGCGATGGCAAAAAGTCAAGCCTCTTCAAGACAAACGACACGGCAGGTCGCAGCAGGTCGCTGTGTGCAAGGTGAGGAACCGCAAAGTGACTTCAGCACATGTGTTTGGGGGCCCTGTAGGAAGGCTGTTAGCCAGCACTAATGTGATGTGAGATTCCCAAGCCCCCAAATATACCTCCACGTTATTGAAGGTGGCGCATGAGAATTTACCAGCTCCTCTGCGCGCCCAGGCTTGAGTAGAGCAATAAGAAGAAGATATTTCAGGGACGGATAAGAAATACAGATGAAAATGTTGCATGGGGCAGACTGTTAGGGAATTTGAAAGTCAATGAGATGATTTAAACCTAGTGTGCTGCATATTTTATTGTTTTCCCCTGGAGTAACTAAAGAATAATTTCAGGATCCGTTTAGAATGAACCTGAAGGGTGGATTAGATGGGAAGACAAGTCACGATGATTTAAGTGGTTGTGAGAGGTTGGATAAAACCGTGGGAAAATATTCCAAGACGATGACAAAGTTCAGAGCATAAGAAAAGGAGGTGACTTTAATGAAGAATGATATCTTTTTCTCTGAGTAGTAATTACTGTAATTACTACTAACAATTACTTCCCTATAAATCTAGTTTTCTCTGGAGACTCCTGTCTGCCGAGACCTCTCTGGTTCCTTATTGTCTCTTCTCAAGGAAGAGTAATTTCGGCCAAAACTAAAAGCCCTTTTCGGCACGCTCAGGCTGCAGAGCAAGCCCACCCTTCTGTGGAGGCAGCTGGACAGATTCCAGTACGTTTTCCTTCAGTCCCCGGCCTAGGAGATGGCGATCTCATTTTCCTTTTGTGCCTGTCGTCCTTGCTCCCCATTTTCTTTCAGGACAAATTCAAGGGTAGGAGATCTCAGAGTGTTTAAATTATGCTCCTTAAAATAGATAAGCTGGATGCGTGGAAAGGGGAGAAACATTATTTTTAACTTTAAGACTTTGAAAGTTTTGATGCGCGCTTTTTTTTTTTTTAAAGATTTATTTATTTATTTATACGTACAGCTGGGGTTCAGGCCAGAGATGTGGAGTGGTGAGAGGCCTCACCAGAGACAGAGTGGGGAGCAGAACAGGCAGATCAGAAATACACTGCTGAGGGGAGCAGCGGGCGAGGCAGGAGAGGTCTGCTGTGCCATGTGGGAATCTCCCTGGCCGGGCGTCGAACTCGCGTCACTGCTGCCGACAGCTCCACAGCCCAGCGCTTAACCGCTGCCACAAGAACACACAAGAAGAAGTCTGCATTCTTGCTGGAGTTCTTAATTGCAAGACTCATCCAAAGGATGATGGTTCTGAGTTGAAGGGGGAGGAGATCAGCCACACCCATGCAGGTTGCAAACATGTTGTGATGGAAAAATTTCTTTCTCTCCATTTACTTTGACCTTTCACCCCTTCATTAATTGTGGCGATTTCTGTATCTCTTCCCATAGCCTTAGAATGCAGTTGGGTTCTAGGTGCTTGCTTCTTGAAGGCTAGCCGGCATTTTTAGATCCATGAATTCGTCTTCTCTGTTTTAAATGTGCATACATGGAAAAACATTAGACAATGATAGAACTTTCTATTGCACATTAGATTGATAAAATCACATGCATTTGCTTATTTGGTGTATGTAGTGTTTTCCTGCTTTTATATGATTCCACCATTTTCATATTTTTCTATCAGCTCTTCGATGTGTATGTTGGCAGGAAGGGCGTATGAGCAAGAGTCTTTCTAGGGTGCCCTGGGAATTTAACTCTGGAATGTGGACTATTTCACCGAGAAACAGGTGCAGCCCGCGAGTCACCGCCCCAGCAGAGACTGCCTGGGGCGGTCAGTATCGGGTGCCCGTTAGGTTGTGCTGAGCCCAGGACACTTGCTCTGGGAAGGGTGCACATTTCTGACGGGGAGTTGTCTGCGGCGGCGATGGAGAGGGGTGTCGGGGGGCGGTGGAGGGCTCCCCTCAGCGCGGACACAGCCTGAGGTGGGGACTGACCGGTGTCCTGCACGGCTTCCAGCATCGCGGTGTTTTGCGGACGTCTGAGCATGTGGTCTAGAGCCAAGCCCTGCTTCCTTCACACAGTGCGCCCGCTTGCCCCGGTGTGAAGCTCGCGGATCTTCTGCAAGTGGGGCTGCTGTGTCAGCTGAGAGAAGACTCTTTTCTAACACTGAGATTTTTCTCAAGATTTAGCTCCTTTTTGGAAAATCCTGCATCTTAAGGCAACTTTGTGGTATTCGAACGACCACACCAACCCCCTGTATCAGCTGACATCAGCAGTTATCACACCCACAAAACACCCGCCGCTGGATTTAGTGCCTGCCTGACTAAGGTGTTGCGCAGAGACGCGCACCTGCGAGGCGCGTGGAAGCCCGTGCGTGTTATGGCGCATTTCTTCCTGCAGGAGGCGCTGCCCGCAGGTGAGGCCCAGACTCTGCTCCTGGGCGAGGGGGCTGCTGACAGCCCAAAGGCCCTTCCGGCAGTTGCCTTGGGGCAGAATGGGGGATTGCGCATGAGCCGAATGTCCGTGACCCACGCCAAACCGTGTGTTGAAATCCTGGGGCCATGTGCTGGTTTCGGAAGGCGGAGACTTCCCTGGGTGGGGCCGAGCTTCTGAGGGTTGGGGGATGAGGCCCCGAGAGCCTCCCGCCCTCTCCACGGTGTCATACAACCGAGAAGTAAAACAGAAACCGGAGAAATTAATTTTGATGTACCTTTGCCCTGCCCTGTGTATGCAAGAGAATCACATTCTTATGCAGCAAGGTGAACACGCTGGGGCCGGGGGGTGGGCAGCGTCGGGAGCTGGGGTCCGGTCCCCCCAATCACTGGCAGTGGAGTAAACCTTGGTCACCGCGGTAACAAAAGTGATTATCGGCAGATCTGCATTATTCGTCCTGAGGTGTGTGTTTTCAGGTGTGTATTTTCTCTCCCCCAGATTTCATTGGCTGGCCTGTCGGTTGCATTTCCAGACCAGCTGGGAGAACGGTGTGTGGGGTGGGGTGTTTTAAAGTCTGCTCCCTGTGACATCTAAGTTTTCATCAGAGACACTTGATCTATAGTCAGAGCTCGTAAAATTTTCAGCTGAGAAGTAGGTTCACTTACATTTTTGCTTAAATGTCTTCCAGCCATTGAATGGAGCCCAATTTTAAGTTTATTTTAATTTTAAACTAATATTTTTCTTTTTTTAAGGTTTTATTTATGCATACAAGAGCTGGGGTAGACCAGAGGTACGGGCGGTGAGAGGATTCACCAGAGAGAGTGGAGAGCAGAACAGGCAGATCCACTGAAATCCACTGCTGAGGGGAGCAGCGGGGAGACAGGAGAGGTCTGCTGCACCCTGTGGGAGGCTCCCTGGCTGGGGATCGAACTCGAGCTGCAGTGGCTGCAGACAGCTTCATAGTGCTGAGACTTAACCCTTTGCGCCACCAGGGAGGCCCATGTAGGGGATAAAATTATTTGCTATCACAACACTGTGCTTTCCCATGTAATATGTAAATTTACCTTCTGTGCTTGCATAGGGGACAGTTCCTCAGTAACCCAGTCACATTCCAAATTCCCTGTTAGCCACATGTTAGCAGAGGCCGCTGTCCTTGCACACATAGAGAGAAGGTGCTTCTACCTCAGAGCCGAGGTGACCAGACGTGCTGTATTTTTAAGTGAATGATAAAGCACTTATCAAAGTGCTGATGTGCTATCATCATTCTTCATGTTTCAATGTTTCAGTGTCTCTCCACAGCAGAACTAAGAAATCATGAACATACCAAAAAGTAAAAATCTCTAACTCGTTTGAAATATCATAATAGACTTAGAATGAGTTCCCTCTGGCAAAAAGAAACCAAAATGAAGCTCTAACTGACGGATAATGAAGATTTTATATAGCAAAACCAGGGAACTGTAATGCAGCCATCCTCAGAGAAGATGTGCTGTAGCCTTATGAAATACAGAAAGCAACTGCAAGTTTCACCTGCAAAGTTCACTTTTTGCTATAGCAAATAGGAGGCACATTGCTAATGTAGAAAATATGAAACTGGAAGAGCCATCAAAGAACTTGCAAACAAATACAGATGGAACCTAAGAAGCCCCAAATTGGTTCTTTAAAAATATGAAGTTAAACTTTCGCAAAACTAATGCAGAAAAAAATTGACAACACAAAAATTCCCACTGGCGGGAATCAGAATGAAAACTTCAACAGAGGACAGACCAGAAATACGTCAGAGGGTGCTACAGATAACTTTAAGCTGATGGCTTTTAAATTTTTATCTAAATAGAAAAGCTTACTCCAATAACCTCCTAGCACTGACACAAGAGGAAAGAGAAAATCTGAATATTTATTAAATACCTTTATTTTTGAAACCTTTCCAAAGGGAAGACTCAGATCCCAGGGAAAATGGATGAAAAAATCTTCTAAAGCTTAAACAAACAAAATTTCTTCAGACTATAAAGTTAAGACACTTCCACCCGGCGTTATGAGGCTGTCATATATTTCATCCCCAATCTGACCAAGTTACTGTGAGAGCATGAATTGTATACCGATCCTTTTCATTGACATTTGTGATAAATTATTAAAGTATGAAATCAAATTCTTGATGTATAAAAATGGCAGCCCATCCCTTGGTAGCTTTAGTTCAGGAATGTAGCCATTTACCACAGGAAAATCTGTACCATAATTCATACAAACAGAAAAAGAGTAATTGTGTTTGATCTTACTAGACAGTCACGGAACAAACATTTAATAAGATCCAATAGTCAGGAAAAAACAAAACAAATTAGCAAACTAAGGCCAGGAGAGGATTTCATCCATCAGAGAGGGAATATACACTAGTGTCCCGGCGCAGACATCACACGTGATGCTGCAGGACACGTGTCCCTGGCTGAGGGAGCCGCCTGCTCTCACACGCTCCTCTCCACGCGCGGGACAAGCTTAGTCTCCAGGAGTGCCCACTCCCCGGGCTCGGTGGGTCTCAGGAATCCATCAGCCCTTTCAGCTCCTTAGAGACTGGACTAGCTTACATCCTTCACGTACGAGTTCTAAAAATTCACGGTCCAATTTAATAGGTCTAGGCGTGTCCTGAGATTCTGCATTTCTTTTTATTTTTAAGATTTCTTTTTATTTATGCATACAAGAGCCGGGGTGCAGGCCAGAGGTGTGGGGGGTGAGAGGGTTCCCCAGAGACGGAGCGGGGAGCAGAACAGGCTGACCCGCTGAGAACAGGCGGACCCCCTGTGCCACCAGGGAGGCCCAGATTCTGCATTTCTTTTTTTTTTGGATTTATTTATTTATGCATAAAAGCTGGGGTACAGGCCAGAGACGAGGGGCGGCGAGAGGGTTCACCAGAGACAGAGTGGGGAGCAGAACAGGCAGATCAGAAACACTGCTGAGGGCAGCAGCGGGCGAGGCAGGAGAGGTCTGCCGCGCCATGTGGGAATCTCCCTGGCTGGGCGTCGAACTCGCGTCGCCGCTGCAGACAGCTCCACAGTGCAGCGCCCAACCGCTGCGCCACCAGGGAGGCCCAGATTCTGCATTTCTAACGAGCCTCAGAGACGTCCGTCACCTGCCCACTGGCCACACTTTGATAACTTGTCTCTAGTCACTGGCCACCAAGGAAATGCAAATTAAAACCACTCAGTGGAGAGACTGTTTCAGACTCGCAGTAAAACTCTGAGGACCAAACTGCTGGACACTGACAGGGTGTGACGCAACGAGGAGGCTCACGCGCGTCTGCAGGAGAAATAGTCCCTCTGAGCGTTTTCCGCCAACACCCCCGGAGGTGATGTTCGCACATCTGCTCCTCCGTGTACTCTAAGGCTAGGCTGGTAGTGACAGCATCGCTGTGTGAATCCTCAGTGAGGACAGCGTCACGGTCCCTGACCAGCAGAACCGGGGGTGAAGCACGGTCTCCCACACCACAGGCGCCTGCTGGCCACAACGTGGACCCACGTGCCCCGACTGGCAGGTGGTTTCAGAGTCCACCAGCGGCAGCACGGACGGCTGCTGTCATAAACTGGGGGACGCTGCCCTCCAGGTGAGGGGGGCCCTACTACAGAGCCCGGTGTACCCCGCTCTGGACAGCGGATACTCTGCTCCGACGTTGCCCGTCTTCTGTCCGATGGCTCGTCGCCCTCATTTTCCCCTGCGCCGGTTCATCGGGCTGAAGGCTTCAGAGTTACGCCCTTTTCTGTCATTGCTTTGAGGAGGCTAACTTCACATTTCAGTTCAGAGATCCCCACTTCGGGGGCTGCAGCCTTCCCGCGTGGCGGCTCCCAGTGCTCTGAGGTGCCCCATAGAAGGACTGCAGCTGTTTGCGGTTGTTCCCTCTGTCTGGAAACGTAGTTTTTCTTTGATGTATGACCAGGTTACCTCCCGACTTCATATATTCTCGTGTTCGTGAAAGATGGCAGTGATATGTTCAGTTTCACAGCACCTCTCGCATTCGAAGGCATGTTCTGATGCATCGTGGCATTTCACATTGAAGCTTCACAGCCCACCTGCAGGGAGAAGGGGCACTGACCTCAGCTCTCCTGGCTTGATGTGTCCTGCCATGGCCGACAGAAGCTCCTGCTCGTGGGGAGGGGCGAATAGTGCGGGCCACCTCCTGGAGGGATTCCCCAAGACTCCCCTTGTTTTTCCTTTGAGGGTGATCTTAGGGTCACTCTCAATTGCTTTATACATGGTGGGCCCTACAGCCTCTGGGATTGCTCAGGAGAGATGGGGAGCAGCAGGTACCCCCACCTTGACATTAGGGTAGTACTTGTGCGCTGTGCACCTCCAGAGCTCTGAGGTACCTGGGCAGGGGCTTATTCCCGGTGACAGGGCATGGCCTGCTCCCTAAAGGTAGATGGCCTCTGTCTCTGAACACACTCAGGGGCCACCCCCTGGGGGACAGTGACCCGCACACGGGTCTCCTCTCTGGAACCCCCTTTCCTAGCAGAGCCTCTCCCGCTCTTCTTGGGTTTGCTACTTCGGTTGGGTTCTGGTTCATCTTCCTTGTCAGCTCTGCAAGTGGGAGGGTCTTCTGTCTCCCCCTCACACAGGAGTCCTGGGGCAGCAGAGGGGCTGGGGCTCCACCCATGAACTTTTCTTTTCGAATGCATGAAAATCCATCTTGTTTGAATGCATGAAAACCCATGACTCGATTTTCTGGTTTCCAAAATTTCTAGAAGAGTATTTGGCGGCAATTGAGAGAGACACAAAAGAAAGTGTCCTGCAAAAGTCAAACTGGCAGAGAACTTGAGAAATACTGAATCACTTGCTAGTAAAGGGACTCGGAGTAGTAAAGAAAAGTGAAAAGTATCATCAGTGAGAAGTGGTCCACTGAGGGAGCTGGAGCCGGGAGCAGCCTGTCCATCCCCACAGGGATGTGGCAGGAGAATGGGGGCCGCAGGGAAAGGCTCCTTCAGCTTCTTTTCTGAACAGTTTGCGGTCAGAGAAGGGTCCAGGGGAAGCTCGGCTCAGCGGCGTATCTGTGGCGGAGACCCAGTAAAATTGGAAGGGTTCCCGCCTGCCGGGGAAGCACATCATTGAAAGTGGGGCTGGCCCCGCGGGGAGATGGTTCTATCAGCTTAGCTCACAGCGACAGCAGCATCCGCCGCTGTCTGTCGGGAACAGGTTTCATTAATCAGATACACGCCGGGCGGCGACTACCTGGTGATTGTTAAATGTGCGGCCTCGCTCAAGAGTGGTCTGAAGTCCATTAACTTCCGAGAGTGTCAGGAGAAGTTTGGTGATGACTTTGCAGGACCGCGCTCAAAAGGGAAGCGTCAGCTCGTTAATGGGGGGAGGGCTGCTTCCCGCGCTGAAGGTCCTGGGGGTGGGGGGAGCTGGCAGAGTCTCTGCAGCCCGCTCTGGCGCTGGCAGAGGCGACAGCGAGTCTTGCGAGGACGGGAGGGGGCGGACACAGCTCTGGGGAGAAGCACTCGGGCTGCGCACCTGGGCGGGAGGGGGGAGTGCCCCCTCCCTCGCGGGGTGAACGCGCGAATTCTTTCAGTTCCCAGCAAGGCTGCATTTTGTTTTGTTTTTATGTTAAAGGTTTATTTATTTATGCACACAAGAGTAGG
Source organism: Scalopus aquaticus (assembly GCA_004024925.1). NCBI lineage: Eukaryota > Metazoa > Chordata > Mammalia > Eulipotyphla > Talpidae > Scalopus > Scalopus aquaticus. The sequence continues at coordinate 56,007 of PVIJ01007393.1, read as the reverse complement.
CCAGAGGTGCAGGGAGTGAGAGGATTCCCCAGAGACAGTGGGGAGCAGAACAGGCGGAGCCACTGAAATCCACTGCTGAGGGGGCAGCGGGGAGGCAGGAGAGGTCTGCTGCGCCCTGTGGGAAGCTCCCTGGCTGGGGATCGAACTCGTGCTGCAGTGGCTGGTGAGAGCTCCATAGGCTGAGACTTAACCCCTGCGCCACCGGGGAGGCCCCAGGCTTCATTTTAAAAGGTGCAGAAGCTACTCTTAGAATGTGGATACATGAATATAAAATTCCTTAAGTTTCAGAATTAATTTTAGAACTCCCGAGGTGGAGGCGCGTCCCTGTGCCCTGTCTGTTTAGTGTCACTCCGCGGGCGGCCCATCGGGGCCCAGCAGCGGGGATGGGGGGTGGTCTCTAAGGCCGAGAGGTCCGCAAAGAAGGGCTGAGTCACCGCGGCGGCAGCAACAGCTGCTCTTGGGAAGTGTGGCCCGGGCCTTCTCCGAAGCCCTCTGGATGCCCCTCAGTGTTCGACAGGCCAGACGCCCCCCTCTGGGCTGTTTCGCAGCTTCTCCGTAAAGCGAGGTGTGGCCCTGAGAAATAATCCTCACTGAGCCCTCTGACCGAAGCCTTGGAGAACTGGGGTGCAGCCCCTTGTCCCTTCCCGATTTCAGGCTGGCCGGGAAGAAGCCCTGGGGGGGGGAGCAGGTGTCCCGAGTCCACAGGGTGGGCGCTGGGGTGGCCTCTCCCCGCGCCCGGCAGCCTCGGGGATTCGGGCGTGCCGTCCTCAAGGGGACTCCGGTCCTCAAGATGGTCCTGAGCCCCGTTCTAGGGAGGAAACCGAGGCACGGGGCCGCGAAGTGGCCCCCTCGACGGCTGGCCGGGCACGCCAGGGCTCCGGGCTGCCCCTGCTCCCGCGGCTGAGCCCCGAGTCGGGGCCTCTGGGCCGGGCCGGGCCGGGGGCCGCTTGTCTGCGCCGCGGAGCCGTGCGCTGGGCGTCCCTGGTCGCCGCCCCGCCTAGGTCTCTCGGGGTCCCTTTCCAGGGGCTCCCGCTCAGCGCCCGGTCGCTCCATGGGTCCGCCTCACTTTGCAAAACGTATTCAGGAGCCATCCGCTTAGGGCGCCGCCCCCGGCCCCGCAGCCCCCAAACCCCCAGCCCCCCGCCCCGGGAGAAAGCGGCTCGTGCCTCGCGCCCTGGCTGCGGAGCTGAGGCCGCGGCTGGCCCGTGCGCGCTCCCGGAAGGCGTGAGGTCCGCCGTGTGACCCTGAGCCCGGGCCTCTGCTTCGCCGGGCGGCTCCTGCTGAGAGCGTGTTCTCGGGCGAGCGGCGACTTCCCCGCGGGTTCCCGTAATGCGTCTTCTGAGCCCCTTACTGCTCCGCGGGTTTCTTGCTGCTTTACGCAGCATCCCCGAGTCGTCACACTCGCCTAACTCCCAGGGGCGCCATCGCGGCGCGTTACGGCCTCGCCGCCTTCTTTACGGGGCTTCCGTGGCGCTGGCACTGCCCGTGTCTCCCGAGACTCGGGCTGTCCCTACGGGCAGTCCTTGGGCCGTTCCTGGAGACGCCCTGACACGGTCCATTCTGAGCTGGACGGGCCGCTCCGGCCCCGGACGTTGGCTTTGGGCTGAGATCCCGGCACAGGTGGGCGCTAAGTGCAGCCGGCTCTGAGCGGGCATCTCAGACTGACCCGCAGCCCCGGCGCCGCGCGGTGCTCCGGGGCTGCGAGCGCGAGGAGGCCCCGAAGGTTCCCGCCCAGAAGGTTCAGAGTAGATCCTGGTGAGAATTCAGAGTTAGGCGGAGGGTTTGTCTTTAGCCTGGTGAGCGAGGAGAATGTAGGTAATCCCAGGTCAAGGAGCTGCACAAGAAGTTATGAAGTCTGTAGAATTTACTTCTAAATGCTTGAATAATAAATGCTGGAAATGATGAGCCTTTTATGGGGTGCACTTGAAAGAAGTAGATTAAATTCAGGGAGTGCAGTAGTTTCTGTATAGCAGGCTCCTCTTTATAAGGAGGGTGTTGATAATTCAGCGTTAGAAGAGTGCTCTTTCTAGGAAAGTCTTTAGTCTAACAGAAAATGGCAACTCTTGAATATATTGAGGGAATTGTATGTGTACTACAAGCGCTTTTAAAAAATATATTTCTTTTGTAGAAGAACTGGGTGCAGGCCAGAGGTGTGGGGGTGAGAGGATTCACCAGAGACAGAGTGGGGAAATTTTGTATCATTGGAAAGGGCAGTCCCTTTCTATCTTTTCTCACTTAGTCCTCATCACAATCTTGTGTCCGTCTAAATTTTGGCAAGATATTGGATGCTCATAAAAAGAGCGTCTTTTGTGTTATTCCCTTCTTAACACTCTGTGGTCCGCTCACGTATTAGTACGTGTTTCTGTCACCAGTATCAAGTGGCCGCTCATGTATTCCTACGTGTTCATCTAGTCTGCGGTTTTTCACGCCACGGTGGATTTATTGGGAACTATTAGGAGCTATTTCTTTGATCGTACTCAGTCTAGAAGCTTTACACATTGTTTTGGTGAAAGTGTAAGGTGTTTTATGAGAGATAGTACAGTTTTTTAATATCCAGTCATTCAGGAGCTGTGTGTGTCTTATTGAAAGCTTCTGCCATTCATGCGGTGGCACAGAAAATGGCCGGCCCCAAGGGCTGGTGAATTTAAAGGGCGCCGGCACACAAAGTGTTCAGACCCCACGACGCTCTGTCTTACTGCTTCCAGCCTCTAGTCCTTACTAGAGGACTAGGTGTTTTCTCTCTTTTTTTAAAGACTTATTTATTTATGCATACAAGAGCCAGGGTGCCGGGGTGTCACGAGGGATATTTCTTACCTGACTTCTAAGAGTTCTGCAAATAGTGCATCCATTACTTTTGTAATCATAAAACAATAAAATTATTTAAAATCACATTGCCGGGGACCCAGGTCCCCTGCACTGCCTCCTCTGAGTGTGCAGGGGAGGGAAGTGGCTTGGCGGGGCTCCGCCGAGGTTGCACAGGCCACACAGAGCTCTCCTGGCTCTCGGCGAGAGGTTGTCCAGGCAGCACTCTTGGAATCACTTGCGCGGCACTCTGCTGAATCTGTGCTTTGGGACTGCCGTGTGTCCTGGGTGGTAACTTTTGCTTGGGACGAGAAAGCTCTTTGAGATGTGAGCGTCTGAAAGTCCATAGCGGGTCTGAGGGGTGGAAGGCTCTGGCTTGAGCTTCTGTCCGAGGAGCCCAGACTTGCCCGGCAGGCAGAGCTGGTACTTGGAACATGCCTGCACGGAGTGTCCAGGCACCAAGGAGGCCGGGGGGAGAGGACCAAAAGACAGATTTAAAAACTGGCTGAGCAGGGTGGCAGATGGGCGTCCTAAAGGGTGCTGATTCAAGCTGGAAAATTGATAGACTAGAAATAATGGATTTAATTTGAAGGAACATAACAGTCAGTTTAAATAGCAGCAGGGGGAAAACTTTTTAAGAAGAGCTGGTTTTAAGAACCACCAGGGACCAGAAGAACCCAAAAGGCTGCAGAAACAAACAAAAATAACTTCAGCCTTTAATCACATCAGATATTAACAAACACGTTTAAAAGTGATTTAGGGGCACATGAATCATTGAAAACCCTGATGAGAAAAGAAAGCAAAAGAACCAAATATAGCTCGGCTGAAGCACAAGTAAATCTAAGTCTGTTTTTATATATTCGTCTGTTATCTGGATACCAAATTATGGCCATAAAAGCATTATATATTTTCTTTTAAATTCCCAGTGGGGAAAAAAATCAAACACAAAGGAAATGGGAACGAAGAGTCAGGGTGTGTGTGTGTGCACCAACTAGCTCTAAGATTAAAAACTGCGTGCTTGAGATTTGAAATTCTGAATCTAAAAATAGAAACTCTGGCTTTAAACACAGAAGCGTTTTGTCAGTCTCGGGCTTGTATCTTGCTGCTCTAATCGTTTGCAGCAAGGCTCGGGCACCTTAACGCCTCCCGCCACGTCCCTCATCGCGCATCTCGTACGGATGAGTGGGATTAAGAAATTGAGAATAAAGTCACTAACCAAAGCCTCCCTCCATCCGTTTCCCTTCACCGTTTGCTTGTCGGTCCACTAACACGGGGATCGGCCTCTGCTGCCCTGCGCGAAACACGGGGCCGGCTCCCTCGTGCGCGGGGGCGTCTGCCGGGGCTCTGAGTGCGCCTGCGTGACCGCCCCTCAGGGCGCCGGAGCCAGCCCGCCTGTCTCAGCCCGTCCGTGGGCGGCCGCGGGCAGCGGGGCACCGCGTCGCTCCAGCCCCGCGGGCCGTGTGCAGTGTCAGTGTGCCCCCCGGCCGTCTTCTAAGCGCCTCCCGCTCCTGGACATCTTACCCATCCTCCTGGTCTGGTTCGGGTTCGCTGCCCTCTGGACAGTGCCGGCCAGCACGTGGGGCAGCTTCCAGCTCGCCAGGCGGGTTCCCCTGGCCCCGGCGCTGCGGGTGATGGGCTGTCCCCTGCGTCCCGCCCTCCCTCCCCGCTCCCTGCCCTCCCTCCCTTTCTCTGCGACAAACCAAGGCCTCGGGAAAGCTGGGAGAGGCTCGCTGTAAATAACCGCATTGCGCAGCACACGGTTCTCAGGTGCTCCCAACCGGCCGCGTCGCCTTTGCTCTCCACACTCGATTTTCTTTCAAAGTTTGTGCAGACGCGCTGGCGCCTCAGAGCTGGACACCGAATGGCCCCTGATGCCTGCACGTCCCTCGCTCGGTCGTGCGTTTCACAGGAAGACTTGACAGAAGTAATTTCATTACACACTTTCTTGGGTTTCTCAAGAGGCAAGTACGTAGTCTCTCCACCCGCTGACTCTCAGCGAATTCCTGCAACTCGTGCGATGGTGCAGTGCGCCTGCAAGCAGACACTATGCATTTTTTCAAGTTGAAAGACATTTTTTTTGCCCTCCATTTTACTAAATTATACAAGCTGTAACAATTCACTGAATCGTACAGAATAACCAGTAAAAGCACCGGCGAGCACACGGGTGATGCGATGTCGCTTTCAGGCCATTTCCGAGCACGCCCCAGTGACCTGTGCGCTGCCCTCTCCCTGGAGTCACCGGGCAGCTCGAGGTTGCAGCCAGCGGAGTCTCACTCCTGGCTTGGGAGGCTCCGCTGCCCGCAGCACACGCCAGAGCTTACCTCTGACCTGCGGCCGCTGGTTCTGTCGTGGCGTTCTGCCCGCGAGGGCCCCTGGTCTTTTGGAACTCGAGGAGCGTGTCCATTTCCCCTCAGCCTTGCCCACTGCTCTGTAGGCTTTCTTCTGACGCCCACCAGCAGCGGACTGCCCCGCGTGTCCGACCACGTGTCCAACCATGTGCCGGTTACTGAACTCGTGGCGCAGGTACACTGTTGTTTACGGACAGGCAGCGCCGGCAGCACCGGGCTCTGCCTTGTCAGTGTTGCCAGCTTGTGGGAGGCACAGAACAGGTCTCAGCCAGGTCTCCTCCTATGGCCTCGCGTTCCTCTGGGGCAGCCCTCTCAGCCTTCGCTTTAGGACGCGAGCAGAGGAAGGTGGTTTGGGAAGAGGAACAGACACAGCCGCAGCAACCCTGCCCCAAAGCCCAGGGGTCCCAGGCAGCGGACAGCTCTGAGCTGGCGTCCCGTGGAGTTTCGGGGTCTGCTTAGTGAATACCAGACTTTACGGAGTGGTGCCAAAGGTGCGCCTCCGGTTCTGGGGAGGGGGTCCCAAGCCTCCTCCATCTCGACAGCGTTACCTGGTCGGCAAGGCACGGCTCTTCCTGTCTGAGCGCTGGATCCCTCATTATTCCTATTGCTATTTGCCTTTGACCATGTTAGCTCCTGTTTGTATATGTTTGTAGAAAATAAATGCAAATTAATAGGGTTTGCATTGAGAAATGTAAATGACAAGCATTAGGGGATATTGATGGTGCCCTTTGAAAACACGGCTCGCTATTTGCACTGCCCGTGCGGAAACACAGTGGAGATCAGATTTGCTGTGATCTCAGATTAGAGACAAGTTGGGCTCCCGGCGAATTCTTTCCTGCTCTTCAGCAGCTCGTAATGTTTTTGTGGGATAATTTTAACCTCTCATTGCCCAAGATTTGGGTTTACTCCTGGGAAGACAGATGCAAAACACATTCATCATCCTGCTCCAGCGCCGACAGGTCAGTCAGGCGGCCTTGGGGCCGTGCATCCCGGCAGTGGGCTGATGGACGGGCGGCTGTCCCTGCCGCCAGGGCTGTGGTCTTGATCGATTTTTTTCGAACAGACTTTGTGTGTTAAAGACAGAAAACTTTGCTGTTTGTGGCTTTCAGGAGAAAGGTCTCCTTATACAAAATACAAAATGATACATACAGGTTCTCTTTGAAAGTGGAAGCTGAAAAGATCATCGATCTGTGCAGGAGATGGTTGTAGGGACGACTCTTTGATTTCTTATTTGCTTAACTCACTGCTGTGTGGCTTTCTAGGCCAAAGCCCAGTGGCAGGGGCGTCGGCACACCAGCTCCTGGCCTCGCCCCTGGCCTTCCCGCTGTCCCCGGCCTGGGTCTCTCCTCCGCTTCTCCGCCGTGTCCCAGGTCAGATGAAACGGGGTCAGGGAAGGATTTGGCAGGTCTCCAGTGAACACAGAACTTTTGAGTTAGAGTTTCTGTTGTTGCGCCCCGTATGAACTCTCCTGGGTTATAAACGGAGCAGGGTGAGCCAGGGAATGCTGGACGCAGCTGCTCTGCGGCCCACGGCGGCGTGCGAACGAGGGGAACTGCGGAGGCGCCTGTGCAGGCCGCGCCTGGGGGTTCGCCTCTGCGGCGCATGTGCCGGTTCAGATGCGTTTGTAGCACGTTTGTCTCCCGCGTCACCGGAGACGGAGCCCTGCGGTCTCTCCCCTGGACACAGAGGCTGGCTTACCTGTGTTCTCGTATTTTATCATTTTACTCATGAAGACCTGAGGTTCAGAGGAGTAAACTGATTTTCTAAACACCAGAAGCTGCGTGAGAAAGAAAGAACTAGACGTCAGTTCTCCTCTCTTCACGCTGAACAGTTCTCGGACATCGTCGGGCTTCACGGAGTCGTCTCGTGTGGGGTAGCCGAGGTCGGGGCTGGTCCTTCTTTCCTTTGACCTCTAAACACCAAAGACAGAAAGGCAGTGTGTGGAGAGCTTCAGGGGCCCTCGAGGATACCTGGGCTTAAAGTTTGGTTCTTGGAGATGACTCAGTATCTACAATAGCAATTGCCACTGTGTAAAATAGAAATAAAAAGTAGGGTTTTCCGGAGGACGAACTCTTTCTCTCTCACCCCTTCCTCTCTCCCCCTTCCTCTGCTCTTTCTCCCTCCCTCCGTCTTTATCTCTGTGTATCTCGCTCTGTCTCTGTCCTCTCGCTCGGTGCGTCTCCCTCCAGAATGAGATGTGCCGCAAATACCTGACTTCCGTGATGGACACAGGGCCCTCAATCTCTGTGGCTCAGACCCAAGAAAGCCAGCGGGGTGGTTGGCACAACGAGAGCTGAGAGCTGACTCTAGACCGGATCGGAGGTGCCAGGAGCCCGGGTCGGGGCGGCTGATGGGGTCGCGCCCGGCAGGTGGGGACAAGCTCCGCCCTCCTCGCCTGGCTGCTCAGCGGCCTCTGTGACTGTCGGCCCCACCCGCCCCGCAGCGCCGGCCTCTTCCAGGAACCCAGAAACGAGGCGTGACAGGCGGGGCCGCCACGGCTCTGCCAAGTCAGACGCACAGGCCAGCGTCACAGAGGCGGCCGCTACCGCTGGCTGCTCCCCTCGTGCGGGCGGCCGAGCTGCCCAGGCGCAGCGTTTGCAGCGGGCGCGGCGCCTGCCAAGCACGGCACAGCCCTCGCTGTTCTCTTGGGGACTCGCGGGCCTCTGCGCATCTCCGCGGCCTCTCGTAGAGAGTCTCAGGGGTTTTGCTGCTCCGCCCGTGCCGCCCGGCCGGTGTCTGCCCAGTCGCCGAGCGGAAGGGTGCCGTCGTTTTTGCGGCCTTCTCCCAGAAATCCGCTTTCCTGCTTTTTAGTTTTTGCTTCCTAGACGAGCTTGGCAAGCGGCTTCAAGACTAGAGAACAGGGTTGCGCATCACATTCCCAGGGCTGGCGAGGGAGGAAGCTCCTCCAGGCCGGATTCTTTTGACAGTCTAGATTCTGTGCTGGCTTTTTCGATATTTTGACACATTTCTAGAACTTTGGCCCCAAAGCGGAACAGGGAAGAGCGTCTGAGGTCTGGCTGCGGCCACAGCCTGAGTGCCGCGGGCTCCTCTGCGCTGGCAGCGCAGCCCTGAGCCGGCAGAGCAGGAGGCCGCGTCCTGGGCGGCTTCGGACCCGTGAGTGGCTCGTTCTCAGAGCAGCCTCCATAAAGGCCTTTCCCGAGAGCGCTGGAGAGACGGGTGGTCGCGAGGCGCGGCCTGTTGTACGCCCGGCGGCCACGGTGGTGAGAGGTGAGGGCTTCGGAGCCCAGGCTGTGGGTTCTGTCCTGTGAGTCTCCTCTGGCCGCTGCGAGGCCTCGAGAAGAGTCGCTCTGACCTTAAACTCCTGTCACCCGCAGGACGGAAACCATCACAGATTTTCCTCATACCTGTTTCTAGCCCCAGCTTAGCGTTGGCCAGAAAGTGCTGCTTTTAAACTTTTTCACCCAAGGTCCTTGTTTCGAGCAGCAAATACATCCTCGCCTGCCAGGGCAGAGATGTGATGGCCGGTGCAGGAGCCCCAGCTGGGACAGCGAGCGGGGACGGCCGGACTCCTCCCGCGCGGTGTGGCGGCGGCCTGCGGCTTCCTCGTGCCGCGATCGTGCTTCGGGAACGCAGGAGTGAAGGCTTGAGTCACTTTTCGTTGCTTACACCTCTACATTTACGAACGCGCAAGTGAGGCTGTCTTGTTCACAGCAGCCGCCGACGCTGGTCACGATCGCGGCTAGTGCGCAAGGGCAGCGGGCTGCGAAGCGGGCTCCGCTCGCGTGTCTCTCCTCCGGGAGCCGCCCCAGGCTCCGGGCCCGTTCCAGAACAGGCCGCGCAGAGGTGCGGGCTTGCCCGTGGCCCCTAGACCTGCAGACGGAAGAGCTGAGTCCACACTCGGGGTTCACCGTCCGCGGCCGCGAGTGAGGCCTGCGAGTGAGGCCCGGGTGGGGGTGCCTGCATGCACACACACCCCAACCTGTCCGTTATTTTAAAATTCACTGTCTGTGACAATAGGTTTGGTGCAAGGAAAAGGAACGGAGGCGCCCCAGGCCAGCCCTCCGGAGAGACCGCACCAAACGGGACGGGCGGCCGAGAAGGGGCGCAGGCCATGTCCGGCCTGGGGGAGGAGGGCGGGAACGCGGGGGAAAGCGGCGTGTTGGCCAGAGGGCTGCCCCCGAGGCGCGGCGTGGGGGTCAGCCAGGACGACGGAGAACAGGAGGACGGGCTCACCGCTCCCCTCCCGGCGCAGCGGCTGCGACGGCTGCAGACAGCCAAGGTCAGGGCGCGAGGAGGCGCACCCCGCCGGCCCCACCTCCACGGACAGCTTCATTCCCGCGGCTCCCGATGAGCAGACCGCGGCCGCTTCCAGGAGAGACCCTGTGTCTCTGGGCTGACGGCGACTCGGCTCGGGGCTGTTACGACCAGGAGCGGAGAAGATGATGACGTCCCAAGCACTGCGAAGTGGTGCCGGCGAGCCTGCAGCATTCTGCACGGTGAGCGTGCCGTGCGCTGGACCCCTGGACACAGAGCACACCCGGCGGGCTCCCCCTGGCGCCACCGGAGCCTCTTGGAGATGCTCTCCAAGGAAGAGGCGTCTGTCAGGGGCTGTGCTGTCTCGTCACACAGGTTAGTAGAGGCCCGGCGGACAGATGCACAGCTGAAGGCACACGCAGCTACACATGGTGTGCACGCACAGCGGCAGCGCACGGGCAGAGTCCAGTCCTGTCAGTTGAGTTTTGAAAGTGTTCAAACCACGGACATGCCACTCCGCTCTCAGCAAAAGCAAGTATGTCGGGTAGAAACTGAGGAACACTCGTGGACGCCCCAGGGAAGGAGGGGGGTCTGCTACCTCTGGGAGAGAGTTTTATATTCAGCTTTGGCCACAACGTTTAAAAGACGTGTGCAGTTGCAGCAGCTAACCCTGGACTTCCTGGGTTGGTTTGTCTCTGCCGTCTCTGTTTTATGGAGGGCACATGGAGACAGGGTTTGAAATGCCCAGACACGTACATTTCTTTTCAAGTACAGATAGTTATTTTTGGCAAACTCGTAGATGTTTACAGTGCATATGACTGACGTATGGTCAGGGGATTTAGCAAAGCCCGTGTTCCCAAAATACACTGTACCCCAGGCGGGTGTCCTTGTGTTCACCTATGCCTTCGCGACTCTAGGTGGTGTCCCCCAGATGCATCCAGACCTCAACATCTAGACTGGAACCCACTCATTGAGCTGGAGCATCGTAGCGGCCCCTGCTTCCAGGGCAATGTTTTGCTTCACTACAAATCCGCATCCAGCCGCCTTTCTCTGTAGTCACCCTAATTCTGGAGACAGAACAGCGAAGTTCAGGTCTTGGTTAAGAAATTGATTATCTGGAATTTTCAGCAGCACACGTAATTGCCTGAATCTTTTTTGATTGAAACATATTTGACATCTAACATTGTGAACTTAAGACGCACAGTGTATCCGCTCGATGCATTTCTGCAGTGACAATTAAGCACCTCGGTCTTATCAGACCAGTCTCATTTCTTTCCGACGGTCAGCATTGTTAAGTGGCGTCTCTCAGCTGCTTTGGCTGTGGCAGTCTCTGGATCTACAGTACATTGGTCTTGGTTTCTTCCCCCCCCTTTTTTTTATAACATTTTCCAAAGGACAGGCTTATTAGGAATTTTCTTTTTTAAAAAAGATTGATTTATTTATGCATACAAGCTGGGGTACAGGCCAGAGGTGTGGGGCGGCGAGAGGGTTTACCAGAGACAGTGGGGAGCAGAACAGGCAGGTCCACTGAAATCCACTGCTGAGGGGGGCAGCAGGGAGACAGGAGAGGTCTGCTGCGCCCTGCGGGAAGCTCCCTGGCCGGGATCGAACTCGCACCGCAGCCGCCGACAGCTCCACAGCGCCGCGCTTAACCCGCCTGCGCCACCAGGGAGGCCCCTATTAGGAATTTCTAAAAATATTTTTTTTAGCTTTGTAGCCTTTGAGTTCCTAAAGATGTAACTTGGAATCTGTCATTCAATTTGGGGAAGAAAAAAAATCCAACACTTCAAGTATTTCTTGTCCATTTCTTCTCCTTTTGGCACTTGGCAATTATTTGTATGTATTTTGAAATTTCCCCCAGGTTTTGCATGTTTTTTTCTTTTGTTTCATTCTCTTTTTGGCCATCATTTTGGGGAATTTCTCTTTCGTATCATGATGCTCCCAGAATCTTCCCCACGGGCTCAGCTGGGGGGTCCGTGAACCCCGGTCCCGTTACACACGTCCCTGTTTCTGCTTTGCCCCCTTAGATCCTTTAACCTGCTCTCCGGGCTTAGCCGTCCGAAGTCCAGAACCCGCCGCCACATCCGTGTCCGCTCCGGGCGCTTGGTTTCTTCGTTCTGCACTTGCTCTGGTCACTGACACGCAAGGACAGGTCACATAAAGCCTTCGTCTCGCTGAACCCCAGACGTGGTGTGTTTAGCCGCAAAGCCGAGTCGGCTCGTCCTGTCCTGCGTCGCTTGCCCGCCGACTAGCCGATGCCCACGCAGGATGGTGACTGCTGCAGGTGTCCCGGCGACCCAGTCTCCGTCTCAGGGTGTCTGGGCTGGGCAGCTGCACCCCTTGGGAGCCGGGAGCCTTGGGAAGCCCCGAGCAGTCCTGGGCCAAGCCCTGACTTTGGGCTGTGCCTGTCTGGGGCCCTCACCGGGGCCCTCGTGCCCTCCCGGCTTCCATCTGGGAAGCCGCATGGAGGGCTGGACAGCATTAGTTTAATTATATTTTATTGGGGTGCTATTGGTCGGCAACCCTGTATATGTTGGAGGTCTGGGCTCACGCTTCTCGTGTGTCTCCACACCAGGCCACCCACCGTCCCCACGGACGTCCACTCTGCCCCCTCCCCACTCACCCCTCTTTCCTCTGCTCTGGTTACTCAGAGCCGCAGTCCGATTTCTAGCATTTTTCGGGTTTGGTTTTGTCTGTTCCTTTGTTTTGTTTCTCTGTTTTCCACATGTGAGTGAAACCATTCGGTGTTTGTCGTTCTCCTTGTGCTGTTTTCACTCAGCATCATCCCCTCCGGCTCCGTCCATGTTGTCGCAAATGTTGAGGTGCCCCTTTTAATGGCTGAGTAGTATTCCACGGCGTCTAGCCACCACGTCTTCCTAAGCCGCTCCCCTGTCCTTGGCATGTGGGCGGTTTCCATCACTGGAATTTCGTGAGTAGGGCGGCGGTGAACACAGGCAGCAGGAGCCTTCAAGTCCCTGCTTCTGCTTTCTTCGGGATTTAACTGTTTGGATTTTCCAAATGATTCATAGAAAACCACTTGTGATTTTCGACAGATTGCTGGAGGCTTTTTGTTACTTACTGACTGTGGTGGGCTGGAGCTCGAACCTGCCGTGCACATCGCCGTGTAGGTTGAAATGAGACGGGTCTGTGGTTGGAGCAGATTTGGAGGATGAAAAAGGAAGGATCTTAGTAAGTTCTGGCCTTCATATTGGCCCACACAAAGTCCATTTCTTTGCCATAGTCTTTCTCCTTGATGTTAGTACCCCACTCTTCAAAATTTAGTTCCTCCCTTTGAAATACTACAAAAAATGATGGTCAAGATACAAATTGACAAGATGAAAAAAATCAGAGGGCGGGCGAGAGATTTCACAGAAGTTGGGCAGAAGGAAATCAGTCAGTCTTAGGGGCTTGAAGAAGCTGGGCCTGCAGGTGCCCAGCCCTGGGGCAGGAAGAGGATGTGCAGAAAGACGACGCACCCGAGGATGTAGGACGGCTGAGGACGTGGAGACACCGAGGTGCTGTGTGAGAAGAGGGGGAGCACGGTGTCCCCGTGAAGGGGGCACCCAGAGACAGAGGCCTGGTGAGAAAAGGAAACTCGGTGGCGCATCACTGCTGAGGCCCCCGGGGAGCCGGGAGAGGCAGAGTCGGCACTCGGGGACGCTCCCAGGCGGAAGGACACAGATGTCAGGGGCTTGGGATTATTTAGGTTCATTCAATCTTGAGAAAGCACAAATGGGTAAGCAGAAGGCCCTAAAAGCGCCCAGGAAAAGCACAGGATGCCTGATCACGCGGAGTTGTGCTCCCGGAAGTGCGGGGACGCAATGAGCAGCAAATGCATAAAATCTGAGAGCAGGAGAGGAGAACCAAATGCCACAGACTTCTCAACAGCCGCAGTGGCAGGGAGAGAAAAACACACTTCAAAATTCTGGGAGAGAAGCATTAAAAAAAAGACACTCTAGTCCTTCTGAAATGAAGGTTGGGGCAGAATAAAGGTGTTTTTGAGCACTGGGGGATTCAAAGTCAGCCTTGCGCTTTGAGGAACCGCCGAGACTATTCCGTCAGGAGGAGAGGCTGGCAGGGCAGGGTGTGGCCGTGGAGGCGTGGTCCCCTGGAGGAGGCAGGGGCTGACCGTTCGGTGGCTGGATGACCGGGCCGGCCTCTGCCTCTGCACCAGCACCCGCCCAACTTAGCGACACCAGGTCACAATGTCCCGCTTCCGTCCCATTGAGCCACGGTCAGTCTGGATTTTCAGAATTCATTTTTACTTCCCGAACCGGTGATGTGATCAGTCAGCAGTCGGATGCTTTTGAGTAATTATCCTCACATACAATTTACACGTCATTTATTGACAGGTGCAAAGTAAATACTTGTTCTTGCTAGAGAATGTCGTCACAGCGGCGTTAGCTGGAGGGGTGTCCACGAGAGGACGAGGGGGGCACCAAAGGCGTGTGAGCTCCAGCTCCGAGTCTCTGAACAGTTGAACAGGCCAGTGCACGCCTGGCAAGGACAGTTAGTTGTTTCATGTGATAAAAACGCCACCGATAGGAGGCGAGAGGCGTCATCTCCGAAGAGGGTCTTGCTGGGAGTAAAATGACGGGTCTTACGGCGGCGGTAACGGGGCGGGCTGCCCCTCCGTGCCGTCTGCATTCCGCTTCCCCGCAGAGGGGGGTAAATCACACGTCAGTTTGCCCCACACACGTTTTATGAGTCGTGAAATGAAGAGGCCTTTCTTGTTTGGATATCCTTGTAGTCTCTGTGTTTCATATCACATTTTTCTTCCTGAATTGCTTTTAATTCTGTACTTTTGCTGTGATTGAAATAACGACTCAGGAATTCTCTGTGAGCCTCTCTCTTACACACACACACACACACACACACACACACACACACACACACTCACACACACACTCCATATTTTGACTTTGTACCCAACCTCCTCCCGATGATACGAGGGCTTCCGCGGTGAGCCATTTTTATTCATAATGGTTCTACATCATATTGGCATTTGTTTTCATTAATGTGACAAGAACCTCATTAGCAGAGTCTCTTACTAGCATTTTGTCACGGAAAATAGTTTCTTCATTTTATATTCGCACCCTAATCTGAGATAGCAGATGATGACTTAAGGCCCGGCACCCCCCGAGTGACGGAGATGCTCGCGAGGTGCCTCTGCCTCGTGTCCCTTGGGCCGAGTAACCCCAGAGACGGGGGCAGCGGCCGATGCTCTTCCCGCCTCAGTGCCCCGGCCCCGCCGTTTGCTCGGAGACGTAGCAGAAGTCACGCAAGGGGGACCTCTGTCTGGGGCGCTGTCCCCAAGGGGCTTCCAGAGGTCACTGCCGTCCCCGTTGCCCTGTGGACAGAAGCCGAGCGTGCAGCTGGTCCCTGCTGTCCGCCCTGGACGGGAGCCCCAGGGAGCCCCGGGGCAGGACCCGAGGACCCGGGGAGTCCCCGTTGGCCAAAGTTGCTGGTGCCGTCCCCGTGTTTTCATGCGGCGCAGCTGCATTTAGGGAACTTGAAAGGGGACAAGCAATTCAGTCTAGAGACAGAAGGTGTGAGCGAGGCTAAGGAAACACGCCGTGGAAGCCTGAGAGCCTCGGAATCGGGGTGTCTCCATCCACGCCCTGCGTGGGCATCCTTGTCTCTGAGTCTGAAACGCGGCGGCGGCGTCTTGTCGGCACTCCGTGGCGGGTGGGCGCGACGCGGGCGCATCGTGTCTGCTGTGAGAAGCTCTAAGTAAACCCCTCAGAAGCGGCATTCGCAGTTGCTCGAGAGTTGCTCGCAGCGTTCGTGAGCTGATGATGAAGGAGTTCAGATGGTGGGGTTCGGTGTGTGGGGCTGGCGGGTCCCCTGAGAAAGAATTTAGCAGACGTTCCTGCTTATGGGCACCGGGCGAGTTTATGGAGGGAAGAGACTCCCGCGTAGACGCGGCGGAACAGCAAGAGCTGCACTTCGCCAGGGCAGCGGGTTCTTTCCTAGTGTCCTGGTATGGAATTACTGTGGAAAGCAGCCCTTTGGGTCGGCTTGGGCTGGTCTTCTAGGACCAGTAATTCTCTGTGCCCCCGCCTCTGGCTGATGATCTTTCCGACCAAGCCTTAGATTCCTGGAAGCTTCCACAGCTGGGGGAGCCCAAACCCGCTGGTCCCTCCCCCACTCCCCGCGTCTGTCCTTGAGAGACCTTCAGCCTAAACGCGCCTCCTCTAAGAGTCCATCGCCATGGCCCCTGCGGCCATCTGGCCCCACAGCTGGCTTCTCCCTCTACTCATGAACTTACTGGCAGGGGACCCCGGGAGAGAGAAACTCCAGGCGTCTGTGTGCTGGTCAGGCTGCTTAGATCTGAACTTGCGCCTCAACTGGACTTGGAACTACTGCTCTAAATGTCTGTGTCCTCGAAATCACTAGCTGAGACAGGCAAGCCATATAAGCAGGTGTCCCCAAAATGCTCTTTCTCGTAATCTACTTTTATATTCAAGGTAAATGGCGACTAGAAAAGTGCTGTGCATAAAGAGTGGAGAGAGGGGAGCGTGGTCTTGAGTCAGCAACCCCGGAGCAAGGCAGCCAGCTCCCAGGAAGATGCCCCCTGCGAGGCGTCCGTAAGCCCACACGTGGGTTCCACCTAGTGTTTGGAAATCAGGCAGGCACAATCAGGGAAATGTTTCGTGTCTGACGGAGAGGATGGTAACACGGGGTATCGTTTATACAAAGTCATCAAATTACATCAAATCTTGCAATTAGAACCTTCATTTCTCTGAATATACATTTTAGCTTAATTAGAAAAATAAGGCCTGCGAGGCTGTGCCAGTTGAGTCTTGGTGCTGAGTCAGGCTCAGTAGGTCCTGAGGGGGGTGTGGCGGCGAGACGGGATTGGGCATCGCCGACCAGGGGCTCCGGACGAGGAGGAGGGACAGGAACTGCGCCGGTGGCCGTCGCCAAGGCCGATCCCTGCCCTGGGTATCGCTGCTGCTTCAAAACAAAAGCCCGCTGGCTTCAACTTTCATCCAGCTTTTGGTATTTACAAACTGTAGTCTCCAACTTCCAATATCCACACGCTAGAAAATTCGGGGTGTCGGCGATGTTAGTGTCTGGGGCTTGGGGGAGCGCTGTGCTCCGTTCTCAGGCGGGAGAGGGTTGCTGAAGCCTGCTCTTGATGAAGAATCGTCTTTGAAAACTTGTTCCATCCCTACTCGGTGTCATTGTTTTAGGGTCTATTTACAGAAATCTAAGTTAGGCTCCAGCTGAAGGTTTGGAGCAGGGAGGCACTGGATTCTCTCTGGACACAGAGACCCTGGGGGGACCGAGAATTGGTGACAGGAACACACTGGGTGGAAACAGTCTTGGTCAGGGTGAACTGACAGCAGATTCTGGACATCGGAAGGGTCTGGAGATAAAGTCGTGGAGGACAGGCAGAGGCCTGATTGAAATAAGTCTGATGTGTTAGCCGGGGCTCTCCAGAGAGAACTGACGTGGACTTAGAAACAGATGTAGAAATAACAATAGATAAAGAAATAGACAAGCGTGTGTGTATCTCCTGTTTATTCCCTGTCGGTTTTATCTATTGATCGTACATACTAACGATATTATTCTATTCTGTGTCGGAAACATTCGTCTATAGTAGCACGCCAACACGCTACGAGAGGCTGTAGCAGACCAGGCGTTCACGTGATACATCATGTATGTTGCATATACATACTGGCCCACGCGCAGGTCTGGGCATTGGGCACAGGCTGTGAAGACACTGAGGACAGACTTGCCGGGGACAGGTCTAACAGCCCCGTGGTCAGTCACTGACAAGCTGAGAGAACCGACAGTCACTCAGCCGACGTCCAGAGACCTGAGGATGAGGGGTCAGTGGCAAAACCTCCCTCCCAGGACAGGAGCAACCCAGTTTCCCGCCCAAGTAGACGAGGAGAATGAAGACGGAGGCGGCTCCTACTTCTCAGCCTTTTGTTCTATGGGGGCCCTCGGTGGACGGGCTGGGCCCCCTGTGGGGATGGGTCTATTTCCGTGACCCCACAGAATCACATGCCAACCTCACCCGGAAACGTGCTGCCAGGAACGCCCAGAAACTGGGACTCGGGCGGCCCTCGGGCATTCCCGCCGACACGTAGATTCACCGCCACGGCGGGTCATGCTGGGAGGCAGGGAGAGCAGCGCGGAGCTCCAGCCACGCGACGCGATAAACACCCGTCAGCTCGCCGTGGGCTGAGGGGTGCAGAACGAGTGCAGAGAGGGCCGTGCTCGGGCTGGCTGAGGTGGCCTCGGTCCCTCGGGGCCCTTTGTGCCTCCCCCTGACAACGCTCCCTGGGCGCAAGGGAAGGCGTTTCCCTTTTGCCTGAATGCAGAAAGTGGGAGAAAACCCACCCAATACCCAAGAAGCCAAGGCGGGCAGCAACGGGAGAGTGGACACGACTCCGCCTCTGTCCGGCTGCGCGGGCACCACCTGAGGACACAGCGGCGGCGGCAGACACCGCGGGCATCGCTGAGCTGGGCCTCATCTGCCTGTCCTCCGAGCTCTGCCTCGACGGTCTCTTTTCAGAACGTGCCCGTTTAAATTCTAAAACCCTGCACAGAATTTGATGATCATGTAAGGGTTGCACGAAAACTAACACACTATGCAGATATCACTGTCACATTGTCTCGTTAGCCATGTGCAAATTTTTATGACAATAAGCTTCACATCTCATCTGGAGTGCTTACCTAATATATTTTCATTTGTGGCTGAAAGATCGGCATTGTAATTATAGAAGTTAATTAAGCCATCCAACTGATAAGAACATTTATGCAGATTTATACGTATTCCACGAACGTCAAAACTGATAGGGCCGCTACGCCAAGCCTTCCCCTGGTTTCCGAGTCGCAGCTCTCAAAAGACGATGTTGATATTTAGTAGTAAAAGGAACAGCAGTGCTCAGTGCATGCGTCATACCGGGGAGAAAATCTCCCAATTAGTCCTTTCGTTTCTCAGAGTGTTTAAATCCCCCATCACCTGGGGTGGCCTGGGAGTTGTGGACGTGAAGTTGCGACGCAGCTTTCAAGGGCACTTTGACTTCATGAAAACACATGAGGACACAAGTCACTCACTGCAGAGGACAGACGGTGGGGAAGGACACCAGTGTCTCGGCCAGCCTGGACAGGCCCGTGGGAAGCAGCTCAGCGTCTGCTGTGTGTGGGTCTGTATCGTCCTCAACACCCAGAGCCGGCCGGCCCCTTGGCTTTTGGGGGTAGGTGCATTAGACGCTCGGAAATAACATCCTCGGTCACGTATGTTTCATGGGCTTAAGAAAGTACTGGAAAAACCACTCATTACCTGTGATTACACCTTCACTCTGAAATTTCCTTGAGGATTTATGATGTAGGGGAAAAAATGCTAAGGCTTTTTGCAGACATTATCACCTATCATGTTAATAGCAACCTTTTGAGGTAGAAATTGTTTTTATCCCATTTTTCTTCCACTGAGAACACTGAAGACACCAAGAAGTTGACATTTCCCAAGGTTAAGTGAGGATTCGGGGTGCAAGCAGGAGTGAGCGGCTTCCACGGGGCCTGCCCCAGTTTGGGGCACTTTCAAACTAGGGAAAAGTTCAATATCATTGGGAGAAAGTAAAAAATAAGGCTGGTGCTTGAAAGGGTTTGAAAAATGATCGCCGCACGCGGCTCCCGCTAATGGGCTCTTTGTGCTACAAGGGCCGCGTTTTAATAGACTGTGCTGAGTCGAAGCGTTGTCTGTTGGTTGAAATGATTTAATGGGGGCAACGCATAAATAGGAATGTTTCCACTCCAAGTCGTATCCTAGAGAAGAGGCTAAAAACAAGGTGAACTTGGTTTAAGGCAAAGACCGAGCTGGACAGGTAGGCGACATTCTCATTTCTTAGAGCTTCGCGGGGCCGGGAATTCAATAGAAAGGACCGGACAGAATCCCGCAGCTGCCCCTCCACGCACGGGCGTGAAGCGTGGAGATAGGCCCCGGGCTCCGCCGCTCGTGACACGTCAGTGTGTGGAAGAGGGTCACTTGCGCCGAATCGCCGCCGGCGTATCAGGGCGAACGTATTTCTTGTTGCGATGCCAATGGGTGGGCCCAGAACTCTTTCCTTATATGTTTGGCATTTAGGGGGCTTGGGCCCCCGTGTGATCTGTGCCAGAAACAAACCCGCAGACCCTGGTTGGCCTCAGTCTGCTGCCTGGAAGCTGGTCTCCTGAGCAAGCAGGCCTGAGGCCGGAGAGGCTGCCTTTCCAGCTGCGCTTTCTGTCCGGTCGCCTAGCGCTGCAGACGGCCTTGTCTGCTGAGTGCACGGAGACTGGCACAGCCCTGGAATGAGAAGCTCTGTTTGGAAACCAGCTTTACGTGACGGCGCTTTCGCTGAATTGTCTATTTTACATAGACCCACTGCCCTCAACTGACCGTAAGTCGATGCCGCTCCTCTCCATTAACTCCAAGAGACCTGGGTGGGTTGGGGGTTCGGGGGTGAGTGTGCGCTTGCAGACCCGGAGAGGGTGGCCTGCCACCGGCAGCACCTCCTGCAGCGCTTCCTGCACGCGCCTGGCCTCCTCAGCCCTGCGCAGGAGGCTGTTGGGACGGGCGATTCTGCGGCGGGCTTGCACGAGAATGTCCCGTGGTTCGCCGACATGCTGCCGAGTAGATCCTCCTCTGTCTTCCTTTGAAGTCACCGGGGTCCAGCCTTTTAGCTGCAAAAAGAGGCCTCCACTCAGCCTGAACGGTCAGCTGCCCTGGTCAGTGCTGACTCTGCCTTCTTCTCTGTCTCCACCGGGCAGGCAGGCAAAGGCCCCTAGACCGAGGGACTGAAGGAAAGCTCTGGGCCGAGGAGGCTCTGCAACCTTGAAAGTGAAATAAAATGTCGGGGGCCACGTGGACGACACGGAGCCTTCCGCCTTTTATCATAACGCACGTGATTTTTGTTAGATTTTTTCTTGGACAAGGCCTCTCAGGCTGCTGGCCAGGGCTGCGTCTCCATGCTCTGCGCCGCCTGGGACTCTAGCTCGGTCACCCGGCGCCGGTGAGACAGGCTTGCGGGAGGGCGGCGTGCCGTGGCCTGGCGCGGAGAGGAGTGGGGTGTCCTGGTGGGCGAGGGTGGGCGCGGCGGGCGCCCTCAGCCCGGTTCCTGTGGACGCCCCGCGCGCCCTAGAGCTGCGGGAATGCCTCCCCGATTCGCCCGTCGCCCCCTCTTCTGCTGGGCTTGTCTCCCTTCCGGGAGCCGGTGTCTGAACTTGCCTGAGCAGACGTTCAGATCTGCAGATCAGGAGCAGCTCTGCCTGCCCGGCGGCGTCATGAACTTGAACTCCTTTTATTCCCTGAGCTGCGGGTCTCCTGCAACGAGAGAGACGTCGGTGCAAACTTAGAAGCGATGAGGAGAGAATCTAAAAGAATTCCCCGGAGTTCACCCCTCTCAAGCACAGGCCAAGCCCAGGCTCAGGTCAGAAGAGGCTGCACAGGCTGGGGAGGGTCAGGGAGCGCTGAGGAGTCCTGTGCAAAACCCACCCGCGGCCCGAGCTGCTGTTGTCCGAGTCTGTCCTGTGCCCTGACCGCTGAGGGCATCTGTGCCCAGGGGTGGCATTCAAAGGCCTCAGCCTTCAAGCAACTCCGAGTGTTGCTCTCGTCATTTCTGTCTTCGCTTACTTTCTTCTCTGGCGCAGGGGAAGGAAGAGGTTTCTTTAGCAAAACTCCTTTCAAGACTGTTTGGTACATCTGACAGGCTTGAGATCCTGCCTGGGCAGCTTGTTCTGCTGAGTCTTTGATTTCTGCACAAGTGTAAGCTTGAGCTTGAGTGTTTTTGATGCCAGGTTTTTATGCTGCGCTGCCGTGAAGAGCAGGGACCCCCGGGAGCCGGCAGGAGTGAGAGAATGAAGACGGGAGAGCTGGGGCCGAGGTTCATCCCATGCGGGGGCCCAGCAAAATCTCTCGCTTATTGTCCCCTGGACAACGGGTGTGTCTCCTTCACCTTTCACGTGACCTAAAAAACTTAAAGTTTCAAGCGGGGTGTGTGGCTGCCAGACCATCTCCCATCACAGGGCTCAGTCTTTCAACAAAACCTGCTTCCTGTTCAAGGTGGGGTTGCAGCTGCTCCAACATTTGCAGGATTTAAGGGCTGCACGGTGGGAGAAAAAGCTTCTCCAGGAATGAATGTGGACCAGCCTAGATATCCTAAAACCCCCCAGGGATCAGGATACTGCCTGTTGTCTGCTGGGAGGTTCAGAGGCGGCAAACGGGGTGGGTGAGTCTAGAATACCTGGTGATGTGGAAGGAGAATTTGCTAGAAGGAAAACTGTCGATTATTTCGTCTTTGTTTCAAGCATAGCAGATGTGTTTATCGGGATTCCGTATCTATAGCAAAGACCTTCCCAGCCTTGTTTCTGTCCTAACAGATGTGACAGCCGCATACAGGTGCGTGCGAACCCTGTGGCCGCCCCAGGTCACGCGCCGGCGGCGAGCGAGGACTGGGCGTGCACAGCGGGGCGCGGGCTCTCCGCAAGGGGCGCGGGACGGCTGCTGTGTCCGCCAGATGGACAGCTGGGGGTGCCCAAAGCGCCCCGGATAGCAACCCCCGGAAAGAATATAGCTTCGTGGGGCCGGCGAGGGCGGTCGCCATCGGGAGAAACGCTGTCTCGGCGGGGTGCGTATCTCGGGGGAGAGGCCTGCGTGCCTGGGCCCGCGTCCGTTCCACCGTCGCCTGCGCACTGAGCGCCTGAAGAACCCGGCGCGGGCGGCCGCAGCGCCGCAGGCTGGACACTGCCGGGCTGGGCGCAGACGTGGTCGCCCCGCGGCCACTGGTCATGTGAGCAAAGACTGAGACCCCTGCGGCGGGAGGCCGCGGACGGGCGGCGGCCCCTGCGTTTTCTCCCAGGGCGAGCGGGTCGTGAGGGTTCAGCCCACGTGTCAGTTTGATCGCGCGATGGGCAGGGGCTGAGGACGCAGAGGAAAAGGAGGAAGACTGTTTCCCTCGGGGTTCTTCCCGGGCCTAACTCGGGGGAGTGTTGCCCCGGAGCCCCGAGTTCTCTGACCGAGGTCTGCAGGCGCCGGGGACCAGGCCCTTCCCTGCCCGTGGCCCGGGGTCCTCGGCTGGCGCTGAGCGGGGGGCTGCTGCTCTCCAGGCGGACACGGGATGGAGGGGAGGGCGGCGGGAGCTGCGCGCCCTAGGCGCACCCGAGCGGCTGCGCATGAGCCAAGCCCGGGAACGCAATAGACCTTCGCGCTGCAGAAGCAGCCAAGAAAGCAGGGCGCTGACGGATCCGCGGTGCGCAGGGGTCAGGTTGGAGGGTGCGGACGCTGTCGGGTCTGAGGTGGCGTCTGAAAATCAAGGCGCGGAGCGTGGGAAGGTCACACGTGGGACGGGACAGACGATTGCTTTGTTGGTCCCTGGAAGGTTCCATCAGCTTTCACCAGATGGAGGGCGGGGGAGGGGCGGCGGAGGGGCGGGGCGCCGAGGCTGACGCTTGTTGGCCCCTCGGGGCAGGCCCCTGGCGTGTGCTTTGTGCTTCTGGCCCTCGGGGGGCCCGGGCCGCCTGCGGACATGCGAGGAGCCGGGTTTCTGTGCGCCTCGCCCGTCTGGCCGCGACAGAGCCCATCGCAGCCGGTGGTCGAGAGGAGAAACGCGCCAGGGAGGTTCTGCGTGTCGGTGTCCCCCGCGGCCTCCCCTCCCGTCGGGGCAATGCTGCGTCTTCTGCCGGGGGCACCGGCCGTTCTCACGGCGTTCGTTCTCGGAGCGCAGGCGGCTGCTCCTTTCTGCCGATTCCCTTCAGGCCGGTCACGGAAGGCCCCGAACCCGGTCTGACCTGGCAGCCCGGCCGGCCGCGCCCCTGGAAGCCAAGCCCCCCGGGGGCCCCAGGTCCCGTTGCCCCCCCCCCCCCACATTCCCCTCCACGAGGAAGAACCACACGAGGAAGACGAGGCTTCCTCTCGCCTCAGGGGTCTGCCAGGTTCGGCTGCTCTTCTCCGAAGGGGGAGCCCCAGAGGGCCCCTGGCCGGCCCGTCGGGCACAGCGGGACCCCCGGGTCACCATTTCCTCTCCCTGCGGCCCCTCCCCGCAGCCCCTCACGCCACCCTTTGCTCCCCTTAGTTAACGGCTGGGCTCTCCCCAGCTGGTGCGCGCAGCCTGCGCAGGGGGCAGCGGCCTCGTCGGGGCACCAGGCCCCGCGCAGGGAGCTCGCGGCGATGCCTGTGGACGCCCCCGCGTCTCCCGTCCTCCCTCCGCGCGGCGTTGGGGCAGCGTGAGCTGGGCTCCTGGAGCGGGGCGTGACGGCGCCAGGGACGGGGCCGCTGGGGCTGGGCGTGTGGCGTCTGGTCCGGAGGAGCCCCCGCACCCCGCGGCCGCCTCCCCGGAGAGACCGATGCCCAGAGCGGAAACCACACGCCCGCGCGCAGCTACTTCTGAAGACGGGGTGTTCCGACACGGATGCGCTCGAGAAGGGGCGGCCAGAAGACCCCCTCGTTCACGCCCACCGCCACCCCCGACGGGCACCCTCTGGAGTGTGGGGCGTGTGGGTTTTGCGACGGCGAATCTGAGTAGATTTACCCAGAAAAGATGCGCGCGGTTGGACGGCGCTCAGCGAACTCACGCTTGGTGCGGGTTATCCCGCGGTGAGCGCGCTGAATCCCAGATGAAAGGTAAGAAGAGAACGTGGAAGTGCTGATTTAATGAAGTTTTCTGCCTAACGCGTCACCGCCAGGAGCCCCAGCATGGGGGAGGCTTCTGTTAATGAGGCAAACTTTCCTCCAAACAAGTGAGCAACTAATAATGTCTACCTTTAGGGCAGAGGAATCTATTATTTCAGTCCTGGTGAACAGCAGACAGGAGGCTCGAGCAGGAAATGGAATGTAATTGCCTCTCTTAAAGGAAAATCCGCTTTCCGGGGAGATACAGAATTTCTTTTCTGGCTTCACAGTATTTTTTTTTTTTTTCTTAATGGAGCCAAAAGCCAGGTGTGCCACAAAATAGAACCAGCTTGTCCTTTCCTTTTTTGGGTTATATTAACTGAATTAATAAGCCAAGTGAGTTCTCTCACTACATCCCATTCTTGATACTAATTATTTCAATTTATGAGACAGCGCGCCCTCTACCTGGAGTTCCCTTTTGATGTGTCATCTCCGAACCCCACAAAGATATAAAATTGAATTCTGTATCCACTGAATTTCCAAAACCAAAATAGAACAAAACTGAAAGAAATGAGGGGATTTAATGAAGTAGTTGTCCAAAGAAAAGGGTGGGGGAAAGCGAAGCAGATCCACACATCCTGAAAATTGAGGTGCTGCAGGGAAGGGGGTGCTCAGTCGGAAGAGCTCTGCATTCTGCTGTTTCTGGGAGGCCTTTGGGGTCCCTGGTGCGGCGGGGCCGTTTCCTATGGTTTACAAGGGTAATAATACCGCTGGGAGCTCAGCCTTAAAGAGTGATGGATAATGTCTAGAAAGAGCCTCCTTTCTTTGTTAATTTAATTAATTTAACATTTTTCACTAAGTTATTTTGTGTTTTAAATCAGAGTGTGTGTCCTTGGGAAGAGAGACCGCCCCCCCCCCAAGCGGGTCCCCCCCACCCCCCTGTGGCAGGCTGGCATTGCGCAGAGTGTTTATAAGCACAAGAGAAATTAACCCAGTTTGGAGCTATTTTGGGCTGCGATGGACTCATTTATTGACATTCACTGGCGCTGAGATGACAGGGGGAACGGAGATTCGCCTGGGTGTCGGTACCCGAACTCTTCCCCCAGTCAGCCCTGCAGATGTTCTGGCTGTCGATCTGGGAGGAGACGAAATGGAAACGGGGCCGCCTCTGAGTTCCTGATCTCCGCTCCATCCTCATCGGCACTAACAGGTCCAGATGCCGGCCCCTCTTAGCGGGCCTGCTGCCTGCTTGGACCAGCTCCATGCTGGCTCTTTGGTTATTTTCTGATATTAAATTTTTAATTAAAAATAAATGAAAGCTTAATAGGGGTAGGAAAGCTCAGCTGCTACAGTGAAAACCCAATGTCGTTCGAATTATTGAGTATGGCAATTTAAAACAGTTTGAAAATACTCTGAACACTGAGGGTCCAGAAAGCCGGTTAGGGGCGAGGAAACGGGGTGGGGGTGGGGGAACGACACCTGCTTTTAGGTGCCATCTCGGTAGGTTCCAGACTCGTGGGTCAAACATGTGGACCCGCTCACTAAGTCATCGAGACCTATCAAATGGTCACTGCGTCAGCCTTAGGAACCAACACTAGGCACCGCGGCAGAAATTGATTGACATTTGCAGAATGAAATTCTAGTGGTGCTCTCATCAGTGTCAGCCAGAAGCAAGCAACCTGGTACCATTGCTATCTCTTTTTTTTAAAGATTTATTTATTGATGCATACAAGAGCTGGGGTGCAGGTCAAAGGTGCGGGGGTGAAAGGATTCGCCAGAGAGAGTGGGGAGCAGAACAGGCGGATCCACTGAAATCCACTGCTGAGGGGCAGCGGGGAGACAGGAGAGTTCTGCTGCGCCCTGTGGGAAGCTCCCTGGCCGGGGATCGAACTCGTGCTGCAGCGGCTGCGGATAGCTCCATAGTGCTGAGACTTGACCCCTGCGCCCCCAGGGAGGCCCCCACCATTTCTATCTCAGGACAAAAATCTCTGACCCTGTGTCTTGCTCCATGGCTGAGTCGTGCCCCAATCCTGGAGGTTGCAATTGCCCCAGCTTGTGACGCTAAAATCAGAAGCATCCAACCCTTGAGAGGTGCGTCTCCTGCTCGGTCGCCTCTGAGCAATCTCCACAAGTCTCTTCTCGGGGTTTTCCAGGAGAGGAGCAGGAAACCCCACACTGGGCTCCAACATGTCGGTGCCTGTCCAGCCACCGCCGCGTCCAGCGGCCGCTGTCCCTCGTGGGTCTCCGACGCGGAGCCGGGTGGCCACGACCCCGGCAGCTCGTGCTTCTCCTGCGCTCTGCGTCTTGCGGGTGTGCGCTCGCCTGTGTCTTCCTCGAAGTGCTTGCTGATCTTGCGTCCGCCATGCGGGTTCGCTCCCTGGACACGTTGGGCAACCTGCAGGAACCCAAGACGGCGGGCTTTAAGCTGATGGTCACTGGGCCCGTCCGAGAGCTGTCCGGAGGTTGTTCCGGTCGCTCCCCCCTGTGTCTGCCTCTTGGCATGTTCAGACCCGTCTGTGACTTTGCGGGTCAAGGGAACGTGCAGAACTTCTCCTCTCCCGAGCGTCCACGTCTCAGCTCCCGGCGGCCGTGGCGACAGGGTGGGGGATGAGACCTTAGAGGAGAAAGAACATGCTGGAAGCGACTCTCCCTTAATGGCGTCACATTTCACCATGATGCCAACTTTTCCTTTCCCTGGCATGAAACATTCCTTTTCAGAAATTAATTCTGCTCTTTTCATTGAACAACACTTTATGCAAATCAAAGGTAAATTGGAAAATACTGGGTAAAATTAAGCAGCTTCTAACCATCAAAATGTCGCAAGAGTAACTGTGGGCTAGGGTCATCTTGCCCAGCCTGTTACTTACCGGAAAAATTTTCACAGGTTTGTCCCCATACTGTCCACTCAGCACTTAGAAGAAGTGTCTTTCCTTAAGTTTGATAGTCGGTAGAGCACTGAATAGCCCTTCAAATATTTTGCTATTACTATCTGGACAAATTAATTGGCTGGGGGGAAATTCACGCTTGAATAGTTTAGACGATCAGTTTCCCTTTTGTAAAGCAGGAATAATCCTGCCCACACTTGCACTCTGTGACCGCCGGGTTACCCCGTCTCTGCGTCTGTGTGGGGCACGAACCCTGGGCCTGGCGGGGCCTCGCTGCGTGAGTGTGGCCGTGTCCCCCTGGGAAGCATGTACCCCCACGGCGTGTGCTGCGGCCAGCAGCTTCGCACCTTTGTGTCTGCTGCGGGTGTAGCGGGCTCACCTGGCACCGCTGCCGCCGCCGCCTCCTGCCCCGGGATGCAGCTCAGAGCCCGACTTGCTGGAAATCATCATTTAGTCCGCCCCCCTGATGGCGATGTTTCCAGACGCCAGCAGACAACGTCATCCTGGGCTCTCTCTGAACAAAAGGGGAAAAGTAGAAATGACACAGAACTTAAATGGAGACCCGCAAGCCGGGCCCAGCGGTGTGTAGTGATGAGCTTGGCGCCTGTTAACACATGAGAGCTGTTTGCTGGAGATGGGACTGACAAACCTGCTGTGTTCTGGCCTCTGTGTATCAGCCTGGAAAGAATAAAAGGTGACAGAGTTGAATCCTTACCAGTAACACATTTACACCTGGCACATAACACACACACACGCAACACGCTTACCCACATATGGGTAACATGTATACACATGTGACACATGCACACACGTAACACACGGATGTCGCATGAGTGCATGCATGCGCACGGCATGCTTGCATATGCAATGTGACGTCCTTACACATGCACATGGGACATGCTTACATAGATACATGTAACACACATGCACTAGCATGTGGAATACCTCAGTGTACAAAGCATGAATAAGGGCATTTGCCAGGGAGAAGCCCAACCAACGGCCTGCCTGCGGGGGCGTAACTCACACGATAACGATTTTGTTTCCAGCACGGTAACAGCAGCATCGATTCCCTGCAGAGAAACGAATGGCTTATGCTAATCGGCATTGGAATTTGCTTATTTAAGTGCCTATCGTTGCTAATTTCAGTTACCCGATAATGGGACGGTAAGATGACGCAATTAAGTGATTTTTTTCAAGCTTTCTTGGGGGGAAACACGCATTTATTCTGATCTGGAAACCGCTTCAGTGCCAGAGTTATTTTAACAGGTTTCTTGTAAAGGAAAAGAAAGTGCGATGGAAAACGGCGAGATGCCTTTCAAGCACGGGTGCTTAGTGTTGGGGGCTCTCAGCGCTCCGGGGGGTCCCGGGGGGTCCCGGGAGGCCGCGCCCCGGGGCCCTGTGTGCCCTGGTGCGCTTTTGAGTCACTCCCGTAACTGTTTATCCCGGGATCCTCTGGGGGGACCAGAAATGCCGTTTCCCGGTGCGCAGACGCGCGCGCGGGCCGTTCACACCTCAGGCGTCCTCAGCCGTGGTGGAAAGAGCCGGGAAGCGAAGACATGACGGGCAGGGAGAGAAGGGGCCGTCCCCGGCTGGGGGCGGCGGAGCCTGGGGGAGGCCGCTGGGCCCGGTGGTGCGTCTCCGCGCCCGTCGCGTGTCTCCAGCCGAGCGTCCCCGCAGCGGCCTTTCCCGGCCCTCGCTCTGCACGTAGCCCCTGCGCCGCCTCCCATCGGAACCGCCTGGTCCCCAGGCTCTTGCTTTGTAGGACCATGGATAGCTTATCCTGCGTGACGGTTTTCCTGAAACGACCCAAATGCAGCCTCAGAGTTTTGCTAATATAGTGGCCCTGGCTGCCGCTACCTCTGTCTGGGTCTGGCCTCCAGAAGAATCCCCTTTCCAGCCCACACTGCGGTAGGATGAGGCCACCAGCCACGGCCCGCAGAAGGAAGAGCTTTTTAAAGTCTTGATCTTCTCTCTATCACATCGCGTCACTGG
This sequence comes from Scalopus aquaticus, assembly GCA_004024925.1. NCBI lineage: Eukaryota > Metazoa > Chordata > Mammalia > Eulipotyphla > Talpidae > Scalopus > Scalopus aquaticus. The sequence continues at coordinate 27,163 of PVIJ01007393.1, read as the reverse complement.
CAGGACGCTGGCTATTCGGCTTGGGCTGCTGAGCCCCTCCTGGCACAGCGCACGCTGTGCTGCCGCGTCTTGCCTTCAGACCACAATGGTCTCCGCTCCCCTGGAAGATCGGCGCAATTTCAGAGTCTTTGCTCTTCCTAAACGTCACCCAGTAGTTCAGAGGTGGGAAAGAGAGGGCTTGTATTGACTTGAGATCTAGCTGTGAGGAGGTAGGTGAGGAATGTTCATGTTGGCTCTTGTTACGCAACCAATCAATCATTAAAAACCACTTTGCCCCGCAAAATGCAAGGCCCCCCTCCCAGCCTCCCCGCACCGCTGGGTGCTGGTTTCTGAGGATGCTGAGTTTTAGACTCTGGAGATGCCTCTCCTGGCTCAGATTTCCATTTCAAGGGCCAGCTAACCTGGCAGGTGTTTAACTGTACATATTTTATTTTCTGAAATAAAAGAAAAAAAATAAATGGCACTTTCCTTTACCCAGAGACCATATGTCAAGAGGAAATATTTTATAAGCAGATTGTCTCAGGAAACTCATTCTTTCCTAATTTACTGCCATATTCAGTTGATTAGCCCTCAGACCGACATACTTCTGTTTGGCAGGCCGCTTTTGGAAACTGCTTTGTGACCTACTCTCTTCATAACGATTAAGCATTTTTGTCTGGAATCACAGTGGCAAGGAGCTGTTTCTGCAGCTGGGGTAAGAAAGCTCCCTTCCCCAGCCCAGGAACCACGGTGCTATATGGAACACTCTAGTTTCTCCAATGTCATGGCTTATGTGCTGGGAGGGATAAATAGAAAACGGAGCTGTGGAATTTAAAGCAAGGGCCAAAGTCAAAGCGGTAGCACAGAGTCTCAGGGGCACTTTGCAAAGAAAGTAAAGCCTGTCGGGCCCCAGGAGGAGACCTGCCTGATTTTGTTAGGGGAGAATAGTATAAAACAGAGAATCTTTGGCAGCTGTACGCACAGAGCAGCTCCATCCTCAATGATAAGAGTGATGTCGTTTTTCCGACGGATCTGAGAGCAGAGCGGAGTCCTTGGGTCCACTCTGGGTAAGGTCTCCCCAGAGCTCCCTTCAGCAGTGCGTGACAAGTTTCTCCATGAGACAGAGACTCAGTTATACTTGAAGAACAGGTCTATTAGGACAAGGAAGTAAAGGACACTTGTGCAGACACAAGCAGGCAGAAACAGCTGCCCCGCTGAGGTGCAGGTTTGCTAAGAGAGGCCTGCGTGGTGCAGGTCACAGGCAGACAGGCAGCCGCTGCCCTGCAGAGGGACAGAGTTGGTAAAGGAAAGCACCTGCATAGGCACAGGTGGGCAGAGAGATGGCTGCCCCGTGTTCTTGCCCGGATGGCGCTGATATGGCCTTCTTTCAGTTGGGAGGGGCTCATCTTCAAGAATGGCCGTCTGTTTACTGGCTGGCAAGAGTTAGAAAAGAGACCGGAGATTCTACATTGAGCTCAATTTCCATGTCTTTGGCCCTAGAGACTGCCGTCTAGCTCCTGCCTGTGCTTTGCAACTTAGGAGCTGGCACTTAGGGATTGTGCTCATGGTTATGTGGATTTCTTCTACCCCCACTTCCTTGTGTGGGTCTAGTTCTAATCTGATTTTGCATTATGTCTCCTCCATCAAGAGCAGCAGTTAAATCTCCGTAAGTCTGGCAGTTACTTCCGAATTATAATTCAACTTCATGGGCATAAGGGCGCCTACTTCCATAAGTAAATGTACAGCTGCGAGACACTAATCCGTGTGCCGCACTTCACACGCTGCATCTTGGGCTCCTGAAAGTCCACGTTCTGGTATCCGTATCAGCAGCCCCAACCATAAAAATTAATAGTCTGCATGTTTATTAGACAGGACATACTTCTATAATAGTCACTCAATTCCTATATCTTTAATGTTAACAGGGGGCATTATTATTCCATTTTAAGCAAGACCAAGCTGGTCAATTTGCATGTCAAGGTCAAATCAATATTCCAACCAGGTTTCCTAGTCATGAACTTCTGGGTCCACTTGATCCTAAAGAAAGTTGTTCAGGTAGCATCAACAGCCTCATAAGCTGCAATGCCCCTGATTCTTTTTCTTTTTTTCCCCTGAGAATTCCATGTGTCCACCCATCGTAAGTTTAGTTAAATCACTGTTGTCCAAAGAGAAAAGAAAGCACGGGGTCAAGTGTTCATTGATTCAAATATTTATAGAGAAATGATATTAGGTTCTAGTAAGTTCAGAATACAGATTTATAAATCATCATAGAAATTTACAGTCGAACGGTACTGGGAAGGATTAGTTTGATAATAAAAAATTTTGAGTCATACAATGGTAGGCAGGAAAGGAGAAAAAGAACTTAGAGCAGGTCAAACTGAAAACAAATCATGACTTATGTTTTCTGGCTCTGCAACAAGAAGTAGAAACCGGAACACACTGAAAAATCAACAACTCTTCTTGGTCATTGGAGAGAAGACAGGGTGGTTCTGCCCCCAGGGCTGGGGACAAGACAGAAGGATGCAGGAACAGGGCACAGGGCAGAGGCCCTGGGAGAAACCACAGCAGGAAGCAGTGCCCAATGCACCCTGCAACTGACAAACTGTGGGAGGTGCAGTGTGGACAGCTCAGAGTTACAGTCTCCAGGAGTCCCCAAAATAAGGAGGCCCCCAGGTGTTGAGATTTACCTCCAGGAGCTCCACCATGTCCCTGTGGTTTTATATTTGGAGAGATAGCCTTCCAGCGAAGGAGCCATTCAGAAATATGCCAGAGCATCCCAACAAGGCCTGACCTCAAGGTCACCGGTTGACCAGAGCCCAACCTGCTTCCTGACCTGGGGCAGGAAAACCCCAGCTGTGGCCACACTGGCCGGTCTGTCCCGTCCCCTAAGGGGGCGGGACCGAGAGATCCCTGCAGTGCTCAGCGCAGCAGACTCAGGTTGCCTGACCCCACCTCAGACTGTGGAGGCTTCTCCCTTCACGACCCCTTTAGTAAAAGCCTGTTTCCACAGCTCCTTTTACCCAGAGCCTCAGGCCTGGCCTTGAAAAGACAGAGCAGGCATGAGAACCAGGTTCAGACACGGGGATGCTGGGTTGGTCAGACCAGGAATTTAAAACCTCTCTGATGAGAATGCCCAGGGCGCCTGCGGATACGTGAGACAGATGGGCCGTGGGAACAGAGCTGAAGTCTTAAAAAAGAACGGAAAAGAATGATAGCGGTGAAAGGAAAGGGACACTGACAGAAATGAAGAGGGCCGTGAGTGGCCTTCTTAGTGTACTGGACATCTAGGGGAAGCATCTGTGCACCAGAGGACATAAGGATCGAGTGTGTGAAACCAAACGGCTGGCAAAAAGAATGATCAGGTATTTGCGAGCTGTGGGCAGCAGCACGAGGGGCACCGTCCTCGCCGTGGGACTGTGGAGCCGCACAGACAGAGCGGGGCGGGAGAGACACTTCTGACAATAAGACGGTCATCACCTCAGATCAGCGTCAGGTCCCAAACCTCCCTGGATGCTGGGGACTCCGCAACACCAAGCAGGTAAGTGTCAAACCCCGAACACCAGAACACTCGGGTAGCACTGCCTTTTCAAACCTCAGAAAATAAAAGATAAAGGGAGAAAATCGTGAAAGAAGCCAGAGGGAAAAGAACACCTCGTCTACAGAAGCCCCGAGATGAGAGGACATCTGCCTCTCACCAGCGAAGCAAGCAAGAAGAGAGCAGAATAAAATATTTAAAGTCTTGAGGGGGAAAAAAAATACCAACCTTGAAATCTGTACCCTGTAAAATTATCCTTCACATGTGGAGGAGAAATAGGGGCTTTTGCAGAGAAAGAAAAGCTGAGGGATTTTGTTTCCAGGAGACCTACCTTGCAAGAAATGGCAACAGAAGTTCTTCAGAGGAATGGAGAATAAAGCAGGGGCACTCCAAGGAGTCAGGACGGTAAAATAAAAACTCTTAAGTCTCTTGGAAAACAAATACTAAGATGGTAGAAATGAGCTAAAATATATGAAGCCTGGCGTAATTTTCACAGGAGATTCCTAACTATAGTCTCAGAGATTGAACACTAAGGATACGTTGATACTAAAAAGGGTCTGAGAGACTCTCTGCTAACTGCGCCCCCAAAGGATATGGGGTCTCTGCCCAAGGAGACAGCAGACACCCTGCAGACCACACAGCAGTCTCTTCCCGTCTGACCGTCACCTGTGAATCTTCTACGGCGATGCGTCTGTTCAGGTCTTCTGATGCCTTTTTGGAGCGCAGGCAAAGAGCCAGCATTTGCTGATGAGTGAAAGCGCAAGCACAGTTCTGGGGCAGCCCAGCTTGGGGAGGGGCCGGGGTGCGGTCTGCTTAGGGTTTCGGACTGGGCTTTGAGGACAAAGGAGTTAAACTTCTTCAGAGAAGCCGGAGAGTGGACCTGCTCGAGTCCATTGTTGCTGGCCGCGGGCACCCATCACTGCCTTTTGGGTCTTCAGGTCTTTGATGCTTCCTCGGTCAGGTTGTCCGATGTCCTTGTTGAGTTTTAAAGAGTTCTTTGTGTGTTCTGAATAACGGTTCAGTTGCTTTTGCAAATACATTCTCCCCGTCTGTGTCTTGTCTCCTCAATGTCTTAGCAGTATTGCGGAGACACACATGTGTTGGGGGGGTGGTGGTTAGTTTTGTCAGTTCTTTAGCCATTTCCTAACCTCTGACTGTTACCGGTTCAAAAAACTCTCTGGAACTTAGTGGCATTGGACACTTTAAACATTTGCACATCTCCTAGGTCGGTGAGATAAATCTATGCAACTATCAAGATAAAGTTACTTAGAATTAGTCATCCTGCAATTTGGTGACAGTATTTACATGATCGGTCTTTCGGAAAGAATAAGACGGTTCTCACAGACCTCCCCCTCTGCCAGTACTGTGGTTACATCACTTAATCCTCACTGACGCTTTGAATGATTACTGTTACCAGACCAGTTTTTGTAGAAATGAAAACTGAGGCATTGAAGGTGGGGCACTTAAGTCCTAGAAATAATAGGCAGAAGAGGCTGGGTCTGACTGAGACATGTGACAAAGCTCCCGGTATTGACCACCTCAAATTTCAATGCCAGAAAAAAGGACCTGCCCTTACAGTATCATGCATTTGTTATTTTATGGAAATCTATGCCTTTAAAATGACTTTATTTATTAAAATACAAATAATCTAGAAAAAAATAACAAGTTGGCAAAAGCAAAAAGGATGAAAGGGCTCTGGACTCTTGGTTGTACAACTTAGAGCTATTTTTCTACCCAGTAGTGACTGATATGTTGAACAGGCTGAATTGAATGTGTGGAAAAACGTTTTCCTCCAACCCCTGACTTTAACTGTGCTATATTAACACCTCCATGAAAAAAGTTATTGCAGTATTGTTTATAGCTTTATACAGGTTTCAGGGGGTCAGCTTTTTTTTTTTTTCTCATCACATTATGGTCGCCACTGAAAGTTTGGTTTCCATGCACCACCAAGCATGACATTTTTCTGGTTTTACCCACCTCATCTCCTTATCTCTCTGGTAACCACTGTTCTGTTTTCAGAATCTAAGGGTTTGTTTTTTGTATTGTATGTTTGGTTTGTATGTTTGCATTCATATGCGTGAAATCCTATCGTATTTGCTATTCTCTAACTCATTTCACTTAGCTTAATCTATTGTAGGTTCATCTATTGTCACAAGAGATTATATCATTTTCATGGCTGAGTAGTATTCCACACAAGCATCCTGTTTTCTTTAGCTGTCATCCATCAATGGGCATGTATGCACATCTTGGTAATTGTGAATGATGCTACAGTGTACTTGGGGGTACATGTATCTTTTCAAGATACTGCTTTTCCTATTCTTTGGGTAAATACCCAGAAGTGGAATAGCTGTATCATATGGCAATTTTACTATTTTTTAAAAGAATCTCCATACTGTTTTCCATAGCGAGTGCAATAATTAATGTTCCTTCCAATAGTATATGAAAACTCTCTTCTCCACATCTTTACTAATATGTCTTGCTACTTGTCTTTTTATTAATACCCATTCTAACCCAGGTGTGAAGTGATCTCACTTTGGTTTTGATTTGCATTTCCCTAATGATAAGTCTTGCTAATAAGCAGTGATGAGCTATTTCTCATGTGCCTGTTGACCACCTGTATGTCTTTTTTGGTAAAATCTCTATTTAGATACTCTGCCCATTTGTGATTTTGTTGTTGTAGTTTCTGAATTGTAGCAATTGTTCATATATTTTGGACTTTCCCAATTGGACATGTGATTTGTAAGTATCTTCTCCCATTTGGTAGGTTGCCTTTTTATTTTTGTGGTGCTTTCTTTTCTGTGCAGGAGCTTTTTAGTTTGATAAATCCCACTTGTTTATCTTTACTCTTATTTACCTTGTTGGAGTTGAGTCCACAACCTGTAAGGCTGCTGATGTCAAAGACCTTACTGTCTCTGTTTTCTTCTATGTGTTTTATTATTTATGGTTTTAAAAATTCAAGTCTTTAATCCATTTTGAATTAATTTTTGAATGTTATGTGGCTGATTGGTTTCTCCACACCACTTATTGAAGAGATTGTCCCGTCTCTATTATATACACCTACTTCCTTTGTCATAAATTACTTGTTCGTGTCTGTGTGGGTTTACATTTGGGATTTCAATTCATTCCACTCATCTGTGTGTATGTTGTTATTCCAATACCAGGTTGTTTTGATTACAATAGCTTTTTACTGTAGTAAGCTTTTTATTTGGGGAACATTATACCTCCATTTTTTGTTCTTGTTTTCTCAGGATTGCTTTGGTCATTCAAAGTCTTTTGTTGTTCCAAACAAACTTAAGAGTTTTAGGGGTTCTATTCCAGTGATGAGAGCCATTGTGATTTTGATAGGGATTATATTGAATGTTTGTTTCTTTAGGTATAACAGCCGTTTTAACAATGTGAATTCTCATCCATGAACATGAACTGTCTTTTCATTTCTTTGTATTTCTAACTTTTAGAAGTAGTGAAATTTTGTAAAGTGGTAACCTATAAAAGCAGTATCCAAACATCTGTCACATTTCTACATGCAAATAACAAGGTGTCAGGAAAAGAAATGAAGAAAACAGTACCTTTTGTAGCACATCAAAGAGAATCAAATAGGTAGGAACAAATGTAAGTAGGTGAAAGACTAGTATACAATGTTATTTTGGGTATATTTCTCTGCTTTCTGGTCCTCTAAGTGAAACCCAGTTCACTGTAGTCAAGTGTCCTTCCTTGCGATGGCCTTTCCATGTCTGCACATCGGGATGGCCCCAGTTATAGAGAAACATCCCATCACCCATTCCCCTGAGCTGAGGGGTGCATTTTATCCACTTCCCCAAACGCCCTCTGTTATAGCCAAGTTTTTATGGCTCTCGGGCTCACTGGCGCCACAGTATCCCGCTGGGTCAGATGCTGACAAGGTTGTTGTAGTCAAACCGCCTTTCCATTTTATCCGGGAAACTAAAGCGTCCTTGCTAAATCAGGGGAAGAAGGGCTATCTCATCGCTGCTGTCCGTTTACCTTCTGCCTCCACATCTCTGTTTTCTTACTCAAATATGCTTGAGGTATCAGCATCCTCCAAGGCGCGACACCAAGGGCACGTCTGTAACTGAACAAGTCGGTTCGTGGTGGAAGGGAGAGGACGCAGGCGGGAAGCCGAGGAAACGGGCTAACAGCGCGCTGGCCGGGGCTGTCGCTGTGGGCCTGCGGTGGGCGGGCCCCTGGGGGCCGTGCGGTCAGCGAGCGGAGGAGGCAGTGCTGGGAGGGGGCGTCTTGCCAGGTCTTCTCTCCAGGGAGGGGCGCCCAGGGGGACCAACCGCCCCTCGCACCCCTGGGGTGGGGGCCGTGCTCGTCTTGCCTGCATCCGGGCAAGCCTGCGACGCGCCTGACTGTCTCCTGGACCGGCACATCACAGCACGGCCGTGAGTGCTGGGAACGTCTGTGATGTTCTTCGGGCCGGGGGAGAACACCGAGGCCGGCGTGAGAGTCAGGCCAGGAGCCCCAGTTCCGCTCCCGCGCAGGCCGGCGTCTGCCTGATGCTTTTGTCTTTTTTGGAGGGTAGATGGGGACGTTCAAAGTCAAAAGCAGCCTTGAACCTGGTATTAACCTGCCAGCCGTGCTTCCTGGCAGGGCTTTTGTTCTCCAAGAGCCGTCTCCTGGAGTCCTCGCTTAGCTCACAGAGGTCTTTGCGGCTCTTTTTTTTTAAGATTTATTTATTTATGCATACCAGCTGGGGTACAGGCCAGAGTTGTGGGGTGGTAAGAGGGTTCACCAGAGACAGAGCGGGGAGCAGAACAGGTGGATCGACAGAAACACACTGCTGAGGGGAGCAGCGGGCGAGGCAGGAGAGGTCTGCTGCGCCCTGTGGGAAGCTCCCCGGCCAGGTGTCGAACTCGCGTCTCCACTGCCGACAGCTCCACAGCGAGCGCTTAACTGCTGCGCCACCAGGGAGGCCCCAATGGTTCTTCCATGACTAGCCTTGGGAGAAGCCACAAGGCAGCGCGGGGGGAGGTGATGGCAGAGCCTGTTTCCTGCAGCCCTGTGCAGGCGATGGAGGGACGTGTCTGCTCTCTTTGAAAAGGCAGTTAAACACTTTCCCTCCCAACCTGACGTGGTTCTTAGAACGGATAATTCTACAGTAATAGAAAAACACTCATTCAACTCCCAACTCCCCATACCCCGCGCACACATGTATTTTAACAAGACAGATCATGCCAAAATAAATATCGTTTTAGTCAGCAAATATTATGCACATCTTTCATATACAAAGAAAACATTTTCCTCACATATTTGAGGAATAAATTTCTCCATTTCAGTCATTTAAAAAGAGCACAGGCCCGTGAATTCACACCGCATGTGAGCGCTGTTTTCTGTTTTTCTCACAATGAAATGGTTAGAAATGATGTAAGACCCTTGACATGAATTGATCCTGCCCAAATTGTTTTCTTTTCTGTATTTTCAATCAGTGGTGTCACCGAAAGCAATACTCCTGGGCTAAAATGTCACAGCTTCTAAAGAAATGGTTTCGCAGAATGAAAGTGCAGTATTGAGCCTCGGCTCTCCCTGACGGCCAGAAGGGAATGGGGTTCAGCAGGAAAGGGTGGTGGGGTGGAATTCTGAATTCAGATTTAAATTCTCGGCTGCCTATTTGGCTTTTCTGTCGGAATTCCTCATGCGCTTCTAAGTTCGCTCTGTTCAATACCCATCTCACTCTCCCCTCCCGTCCCGCGCGTCCGCTCTGGTCTTTGTCAATAAATGGTGCTTCCAGCCTTCCAATTACTCAAGCCAAAGCCCTAGAGGCTTTCTTAACGCCTGCCTCTGGCTCACACTAGGCAGAAAGTCGGCAAACTCGCCGACGCTTCTTTAAAGCTGGATTCAGGGTCAGACCTCCGCTCCCCGTGGCCACGACCACCCCTGGTCACGCGCTCGCGGCCGGCCCGGCGCCCCGCTGGCCCCGGTGTTGATGCACAGACCAGGTCTGAGCTCGCTCTGCCCGCGGGCTCCGCTCAGGACAAGGGCGGCGGCCCCAGGGTGCTCCGTGCCCCCCGCTCTCTCTGAAGGCAGACGCCTGAGGTGCGCCCCTGCCTCAGCCCCTGCGTGGTGTTACCCGAGCTCGGACCCGTCGAACAGGTGTTGGTCGCGCGCAGCCCCAGGTCTGGAGATGCGGCAAGGGGGACAGCACTGCCGTGCTTGAGACTCTCTGAAATCTTCGGACTTAATTGAGAAATATACATTGAATTATAAAATACGATATGAATTTGTTTTCTAGGTTTTTTATATGCCTAATAGTGTTTTTATGAAAACATTTATATATAAGGTGTCATTTTATGTTTGGTTAGTTTAGAGAGGGGATTTGGAGGATATTAGCAGTTTCCTTGATCGTCAGTTCTTGAGTTACTGAAGCGCCATTTATTGACAAAGACCAGTTGTGTCTTCTGAATAGTAAGTCTTGAATTCTTCACTTATCATGAAACTTTTTGTTGTTTCTCTAATCATTTTTTAAGCCTGGGTTGTAAATACAGGCTTTTTCATACACTCCAAACATACTATCTAAATATTTTCCTGATGCTGGTAATAAGGATGATTTCACTTGAGAACACCCAACTTGTTTAACAATCTATGCTTCAAATCCAGCACTTTCAATTTTTTTCTGTTGGGATGAAGTTAACTGAGGTCAAGAGTCACCACAAAGGAAGACTAAGACTCTTCTAAACCCTATCCTATTCCTTCAGTGGATTCCGTGCAGCAGTCAGTCTTAAGTCCTAACTTCTGGAACAGTGGACAATTCCAGCACGGAAACGCCAGCATCTAAGCAGGGAATAGGGGCAGGCTCCTGAAACACCCGCCCGGGAGTTTTCCACAGCTTGAAAAACCTGAAATATTGACCCTGTGGCCTTTGGGGGATCGCCCAGATTCCCTCTGGCTATCCATCCCCAGGGACGCTCACAGCTGCACCCCTTGGCGTCCCCTTAGGTTAGGAGACGCCCTTTCGAGGGAGGCCTGATGGGGCCCCTGCCTGCCCCCGAGGGCCGCCTCCCCGCGCTCGTGGTCTGCAGCGCCTGGGCTGACCGGGATTCCCCGGAGTCAGCTTTGCCAGTTTTCCCTGTGGCCTTGCCCACTTTCCCTGTTCCCTCAACGCACAGTCTGCTGGTGCGTGGACTGTCGCAGGCGCTGTTTCTGGGCCACACGAGCTCAGATCAGTGTGTGCTGGAAATGCCCTTTTGTTGAAACCTCTTATTTTTGGTTCACTAGATTTGCTGCATCTGATACTTTGACTGTCTTCATGAGAAGACAGGGTATTTTTGGCACCCAAGGATGGAGCTTAAAATGAAGTGTGAGATAGCTCTCTGATCCGATTCCATGCAAGTGTGCCTGCGGCAGCCTCGTCTCACTGCAGAGAGGCCTCCACAGGGCGGGCGAGGCCCACTGGATGCAAAGGAGCCAGCGCACTTCTGATCGGTGGGAAGTTTGTCAGGTGGTGATTGGTTGGACTTCAGTCCTGGGCGTGGCTTGTGCGGAGGTTTCCTTTCTTCTCAGGTCCGGCTGCACCTGCGCTTTTCCCCACGCGCCCCAGCACACCTGGGCGGGCTCGGGTCGCGAGGCCTGGGGGCGTCTTACCCAGGACCTGTCCTGCTGCATATTCTCTCAGCCCGTTTCATGAAGGACGGAACGCAACTATTAATACCTGCCATTTATACCTAATTTTTCCTCCTTGTTGTGAAGTGTTGATGAGATAATGAATGTGAAGACATTTTCTTATTTAGAAGGCACTGAATTAAGTAAAGCCCAGGCCCGTTGCCCGTGTAAAGGAAAGTGTTTCGCTGTGACCGTCTGTGGATGTAAACTGCTCGGAAACGCATCACTCCGTCAGTAGCGTCCCCTCTGCTAATTGTGCATCTTAACCAAACAGCACAGTTCACTCCTTCTGAAACAAGGCGGCCACTAACGTTCAGTTAACTGCTGTTCTGTTCCAGGCTCTTAGATGCTTTATGTAGCGGTGACTCAGCTGACATTGAGCTCCGCCGGCTTATTCTGGGGGTGATGCCTCCAAATCTTGCTCAGATACTGCAGGATGCACCCCAGTCCGCTCCCGCGGAGGTTTTGGGACTGAGCTTCAGGTTTGTGGGTGCAGAATTCTCCTCTCTGCTTGCTGTGTCCCCGCGGTGAGACTACTCACTGAGACCTGGGCTCTCCAAAGAGGCTGGTCCGGCTTGGGAGGCACCTTGGGAGCCCTGTGAAGGCCCCATCAGCACCTCCATGGGGCGCGCGGGGTTTACTGCGCGCTGGTGAAGGACGGGCGGGGGTGAGAGTCAAGAGCCGCCAATCAGGACAGTCTTTGTCCGGCTCAGGTTCTGCCAGGGACGTGCTGGCTGATTTCTGGAGTCTTCTTCGCTGATTCCCTCAATAGTGGTCTTGGAAATTATAGGACAGAGCTTCTGTGTGGTCCAGCCTTCATTTTCTTTACTTTTTAAAATTGAGGTTTACATGCTTCTATGTCTGTTAGAAGGATAGGCTCTCCCCTAGCTGAGTACCATGTCTGCCATGTTGCACCTGCTTTCAGGACCCCCAAAGCCACGGCCACAGCCATGTGCTCCCAGCTCACGGTCCCTTCCCAAAGGGCCCATCCTCCGGAGGCTGTCACTTTGGGGGGATAGGTTTCAACATAGGGATTAGTGGGGACACAAACCTTCAGATCGTGGCATCTATACAGGTGCAATCAAATGCAAACCCAGTGTCTGCTCAGTGACAATGGGAATTATTTTATAAGCTTAAAATCCCAGGAGAGGGTCTCCCTGGTGGCACAGCGGGTTAAGCGCTGCGCTGTGGATCTGTCGGCAGCGGCGACGCGAGTTCGACGCCCAGCCGGGGAGAATCCCACATGGCGCGGCAGACCTCTCCTGCCTCGCCCGCTGCTCCCCTCAGCAGTGTACTTCTGATCTGCCTGTTCTGCTCCCCACTCTGTCTCTGGTGAGCCCTCTCGCCGCCCCACGCCTCTGGCCTGTACCCCAGCTTGTATGCATAAAATTAAAAAAAATAATAAAAAAAAATCCCAGGAGAAATGAGGGACTCGTGCCTCCTGATCAGTCGAATGGGCTCAGTCCTTTAATACCATCACCCTGGAAAGTGAATCAGAACCTGTGCACCTAGAAACGAGAGTATCACACCCCCACACCTCCCCTGGGGAGTTACCTGCCTGGAACCAGAGCTCCCCTCTTTGTATTGTTTCGTTTCATTTTATGTGGCTACGATACCTGGAGTTTCACTTGTTTCATTCGTGAAATGAAGAGCAAATGCACACACATTATCCTGCTTTGTATAAATCATTTGATTCCTATTTACTCTGAAGACCATTTTCAAATTGCCTTCTTGATTTTTCTTTTAATTCCAGGTGTATCGATCTGTATTTTCCTCTTACTATCATTTATCTTCTAGGTGCTTGCCCTCCTGACATGTGTATACATGTCCTCTGCAGCATTTCAACCCTCCGTTGTCTTTCTAAATCAATGCCCTTAAGTATCTTCAAATCTCCTCCAAAAATCCATTTTATTTCTATTAACTTTGTGACTCTCTTTAGTGTGTTAAAGAGTTTTAGAAGTAGATGGTGAAATATTTCAGAAAGTGGTATGTATTATGAATGTGTTTATGAGTAACTCAGAAGGAAAGCAGAGTTTCATCAAGTTAGAGTTGAGGAGTGTTGTTACTATTATTGCTTTTACATGGGGTTAATAACAGTGCTTAGAAGCACAGTGAATATACGCATTTTTGGATACTATCCTTAATTTAACTTTCTGGCTTCCTGGTTTTTCTTTTTTTTTTTTTTTAATATTATCAAAACACGATTCAGTGGAACAGAGGCAGAGTTCGAATGCGGTAGGACCGGCCTGCGTCTGCCGGTGGGTGCCAGGTGTCTTGTCAGATCGCTGGTGTTGCTGCGCTCCCCTTCCGCGGGGGGCCAGAATAATGTTTTATATTTTTAGCTTTTAAGTTTGGCCATCTGAGAAGCATGGCCTGTTGTCCCTTCCAGGATATTCGTTGAATCAGATTGAACTTTCTCAGTTCGTAAATATGGAAAACAAGGGATGTTCTTTTTTTTTTTTTTAAAGATTTATGTATTTATACATACAAGCTGGGGTACAGGCCAGAGGCGTGGGGCGGTGAGAGGGTTCACCAGAACCCAGACAGAGTGGGGAGCAGGACAGGCAGATCAGAAATACACTGCTGAGGGGAGCAGCGCGGGAGGCAGGAGAGGTCTGCGCGCCATGTGGGAAAAAACAAGGGATGTTCTAAACATCAACTTCAGCCGCCACGTATTTAAAAAAATATACTTGATGGATGCGTAATAACACACAGTGAGAGCATTTTATTGTTTTTTTCTTTTTTAGAAGCTCTTTATTGAGGCAGCACTGGTGCGCGGTGTTGAGTGGTATCTAGGGGTATCGAGCACACCCTCAGGTGCGGGGCCCCCCAGGCAACCCCAGCCCCGCCTCTGGCCTCTGGGCCTCTCTGCAGCCTCGGCCCCCAGCTGAGGTCCTGGCCGGCCATGTCCTCGCCCCCGTCGCCCACCTTCCAGCGCCGCTGCGCCTCCGGGCGGCTCTCAGAGGCGCCGCGGAGTCTCCGGAGATGGTGTTTCCAAACCCCCGAACACCTTCGAGGTTACCTGAACGAAGCAAGTGCAGCATCACGCAGCTGCGACCCGAGCGCTGCGCGCCGGGCAACTTGCTGCTGCGAACTCGTCCCCGAGAGCTCAGCCCCGAGGGCCACACTGTGTGGGGTCGGGCGGGAGCCGGGTGCATCCCCGGTTCCTTCCTGTGCCCAGAAGGGTGGTGTCGGAGGCCAGCTCCGTGCAGAGTCATTGGCGGTTCCGAGGGTGGTGGGGAAGGCTTCGGCGACAGGAGGGAAGGGGAAGGGGGGGAGAGGCAGCACGTACCCCGAGCAGTGATCAGGCTGCTCTGTTTATTGCCCCAACAGTGGGGTTTTTTATACCACAAAATTGGCTAGCAGGCATAGTTTCTAAAGATAATGATTGACTACAAAAATGAGGTAAAAATAACAGGATACATATTTTTGTTAGGCACATGATCGATTACATTTTGTTTACAATCAGGTGGTTTCTGGGGAAAATATTTTTTGCTTAAGGTAAATTTTCTGAGATATGAGGCATAAACATAATGATAAACCTTTGCCCTGAGCCTGGAGCCTAAAAGGCGATAGCGTAATGTCCTTTTTGCCTGGAAACCAGAATCTGATCAAAGGAACCATCTTATTCCAACTCCCTGGAGTGGTTAATCACAGAAGCCATCTTATGCTGATTCCCAGAAGCAGGCAGGGGAATGTAAGGGGAGGGGGAGTAAATGTTTTTGCACAGGACACCACCCCGGGATCGGGTGAGAATGTACTTATCGAAGGAGTAGCTGGGCACCCAATCATGGGGTCTTAGGCAATGGAGAGGTTATGCATGCAGGCATATCTTAAGAAAGTTATAGGTCTAGCTTAGAAAACATTTGTGAGTTAAAGTAGTTACGGGAAGAGATGTCGCCTCCTGGCTCCCTAAGGAACTCTTCCTTGAAGGTCCTAGCTCCGTGCTGCGCCTTCAGGCCACTCGGGCGAGCCGGGGCACGGCAGTGTCAGCTGGGAAAGTCCCAGCAAGCACTGGTGTTCAGGATTATGCAGAGAGAGCTGGTGTCTGGTCTCCGCGGGGGCTTCGCGGGTAAGAGGAACGGTTTGCCTGAGTGTGGGACTGTTAAATCATCATCTGGCCATGCACACACAAAAAGAGAGTCACAATTGGCAAATGTCTTCACAGCTGCATTATTGCCTATAAAGAATGGGAATGGAACAAACTCATATCTAGGGCAAATGAGATCGTGGAGCCCATATACCGCTGCCTCCAAAAATGATTCTTACTCATCAACCGTAATGAGAAAAACGTCTAAATGGCTTTAAGGGACATTTGAAATTTATGTGGTTTGACACTTAAAATTTTCAGAAACATCTAAAATAGCATAAAAGGAACCAAACCATGAGGTTAAAATATATTTCAGTGCAAACTATCAATCTACGTCGGGAGAGATTTATTTTAGAGCCACGTCTCGAATAAAGTGTTGGTGGAAGCTTTGCAGTTCTTTTCTAGAACAAAACAGCACAAATATCAGGAAAGGCACAGTTGCCCTCTCCAGATGAGAACTTAGCTCAGGAGCCCGAGGGGGTCTGCCGGAGGAGCTGGCAGACCGCGGTGAAGGTCACCAGGCGCTAGCTCAGTAACCGCTTTTAATTACGGTCCTGTGTCCACAGTTTAGTGGTGAGAATAGTATCCATTGGTGTTTCCATTTCAAGCTGAGCTCTCTCTTGTAAATGCTCCACCACCTGTTGGCCAAGAGAATCCTGCATCTTCGGGTACACGGGATGTTTAAAAAATGACAATTTCGAATCACTTGGCTTTGACATTGAAGGACATGTAAAGTTGGCAATAACGGCCGACCTGCCAAAAATGAATACGCTGCCTTTGTTTATGCTGTAGCAGGGATTTCCAATCCCCACTGGGAAGCCGCTTTATTCTATTGTAAACCCGGATAAAGAGATGCTGTGCTTATTTTTTTTCCTTTGGAACGCTTGGTACCAAAAGATAAACATGGTATGGATGAGTTTTGATTTTGCAGGAAAGAGCTTCGTGTCTGCGCTGCTTTTCAAGCTGCTCTGTCCATTGACTTGCTCTAAGTTATTGTCGGGTCTTTAAAATCAGAGGCGGCTCAGCCTGGCCCTAGCTTTGCCGACTCTCTTCTGCCTCCTGACCCCCCGTGGCCTCAGCTCTGAGCCGGCGGTGCCTGGAGAAGGGGGTGCGGGGCCGAAGGCTTCTGTTTATGGGACCACCACCCTCGTACAGGAGCAGAGACTCTAAGTTAGTTGACGAAGAGGCCCTTGAAAAACGATGTTGACATCTTAGGAACAGCCCGTTGTACGCAGGTGTGTGACGAACTCGCTGATGCATCGAGCTGAT
This sequence comes from Scalopus aquaticus, assembly GCA_004024925.1. NCBI lineage: Eukaryota > Metazoa > Chordata > Mammalia > Eulipotyphla > Talpidae > Scalopus > Scalopus aquaticus. The sequence continues at coordinate 10,679 of PVIJ01007393.1, read as the reverse complement.
GTGTCTGCGGCACTGCCCCTGTCTTCACAGCCCCGCAGGGCCGGGTGCTGGATGGTCGCTGCCCTCCCTGCGCGGGGTCTCTGGCCAGCAGGTGACCGCGGCAGAATGCAAGCAGCAAGTCACTGGGTTTCGCCGTAACGCCTTTGTCTGTTTCTCGAGGCTCAGAAAATGTTAAAATCCAAACGTTCCTTAAGTGAGATCAAGACTTAACTGCTCTGGCGTGGCCTGGACGGCGGTGGACTGATGCTGGGGACAGTGAGTGTCCCCCGCTGGACTGCTAGAGAGCCGCGCACACCAGAATCTGTCAGGCCACGAATTCTGCGCTTTATCCTGGTGGGCAGATGGAACGATGGATAGATTGGGGGGCTTCAGGCCCACGTAATGAAGGCGGAATCCCCGACTGAAGTCATCGCAGAAGGCTTTGCGTCAACGGGAAGGCACGGTGAACGGAATGAGGGACGGGGCGGTTCTCACCCGAGGGCCCTTCCCCGCTGGGCCCGGGGCTCGGACACCTCGGGGAGCAGACTGGCGCCGCTGAAACCTCCGCTCGCAAGTGTGTGAAGCTGAACCCTCTAGTGCAGGCTGTATGTGGCGGAGACGCTTTATTCCCCGCTGCGGCTTGTGTGCCTGCAGTGACGAGATCTCGAGGCGTCAGGGCGCAGAGTAACTGCATGTGAGTCTCGTGCGGGGAGTCGGGGAGTCGCTGCGCCCGGCTGAAGGCAGAGTGTCCGAGAACGGGTGGGGGGGGGGGTTGCGTTCCAAGGGCAGGATTAGGAAGCGCACTCAGGACTTGGGGTCCGGGGATGTGTTTCCAGAGCGAGCCCCGGTTTTCCCACCTAGTCTTCACAGTGTCTGACAACCACATTGTGTCCCTAAAACAAAAATGATACATGTTAGGGGGCCAAATGTGGGCTGCCCTTTTTTCCTCCCAAGGGGCCCAGTCTCCCTCTCTCTGGCCGTGAATTTGGGCTGTGGGCACGAGATCCTCGCCTCAGCCCGCTGCACCCCCCCCGCTGTCAGAAACAGGGAGACCCAGATACATTCTTGAGCCTCGTCGGAGCTTCGGTTCTTCTCATTGCCCTTAGGACTTTCTGACCATCTCTCGGTATCGCCATTCTGCTTTTCCTTTAAATTTCGGTTAAAGCATAAGCTTCCTGGGAAGTTTTATTAGCCAGCTTTGCAGGAGGAATTTGGGATCTCGAGTTGAGAGATACGACTTTGAATCTCTCAGGTCCCCCCTTAGCAGTGCAAGTGCGGGCACGAGGCTTAGAACCTCAGAACCTGCCTTTGTTTCAGGTAAATTAGGGTCACAGCAGTAACTCACCAATGGGCCCAGGAGGGATAATGTGTTTTAGAGCACTCTACACAAAGCACCTACCTAATGAGTACGCGATAATATCGTAATGGTCTCCTTTATTGTCCTCTGTACTTTACCGCTGCTCAATTAGAGCATCTATAAATATTTGTGTAAGTATATAATAACACCTGTGTTCTGGCGTTCCATGAGTGGAAAAATATAGGAGCAACACAATATGAATCGCAGGAAAAAATGACAAGTTTAGCCTGTACTAACCATATGGTAAAGGATGATGTTAGTAATAAATACACATTGTGTCAAGGCTTGAGGTCACCAGCTGTAAATTTCAGCTGTGCTAACCATGCCTTCTAGATACAGAAGTTAGAGATAGAAACTTTTAGATGAGAAAGTGCTCCAAGATTTCAGCACACCAAATATAGCCACCCCGATAATAACAATTTCATTTGAAACAATGATCTTCTGGAGCTGATCTCACACAGGAACAGGCAGTGTTTACCACTTTGATCCATGATGCATGCGTTATTAGTCCTTCGGGATTCACGTTGTAAGACGGTCTTCCGTGGATCAATGATGCTACCCTCTGTCATTGTATTAAAGAGGAGAGAGGGGGATAATAAAAGCCAGGCGAGAGAACAGCACTGTGCTTTCAGCTGAGCTGGATATGGAGAGCTAATGAGATGAAGAGTAATAAGAAGAATGTTGCAGGGGAGAAATTCCATGTACCAGTATCAGGGTAATTAGTGGAGGGCTAGGCTTGAGTGGGAGGGGATTACCAGTTACACCTTTCCATGAGAGAAACTGTAAGGAGTGCAGCTTTAAAAACGAGAACACGAATGTTCAGGACAATGGGAAGCAGACAGCCAAGCGGAAAGTCTGGAGAAGGGGATGGGGTTCAGTGCCGGACGGGCTCTGCGACCAGCTCCATGGTGATTGCAGAACTCGCAAAGACGAGCCCCGAGAGCCTGTTGCAGCATCAACTGGGTAGTTAGCTGGGAGGCAGCGAAGGTGGCTACGAAGTTAAGCAGAGATGCCACTGTGACACAGTGGTGTGCACGGGCAGAAGGGTTTTAATGTGTTTTTAATGTGTTTGTAAAAGCCGTAGAAAGCTTGGCAAGCTGCCCAAACCATCAAGGCCCCGTGAAGTAGGTCGGAGGAAGGCTTGAGAGAGACAGATGGGCAGCATGGAGCACGCCAGCAGAGGCCGGGGAGGAAAGTTTATTAATTAGAGGAATTAATTGGATTGCTGTGACTTTTTCCTTATGTGGTCAAAATGGATTGGGGGAAAGGACAGAAAAGTAGCAATGTAGTATCTGAGCTTAAACTGTCATCTTTGACACTGAACTAAAGAAATGAGACAGAAAATGGCAAAGGCCAAGAGGCATGGCACTCACGGGGCGGTATCAGTGGCCGTCATATTTATTGGGAGGTATTTAATGAGTCTCGTTTCTTAGGGACTCTAGTTCAGGTCAGTCTAGTGAAAGAGACTCGCAAATGGCTTGTAGCAGAAGGAAATGAAATGCTCTTTCAGTGTAAAATGGCAGCTGTTGACAGAGCTCACTAGACACCTATGCAGCGACTGTCTCCTGATCAAACGTAGCAGCCTTTTCTCTCTACACCTTTAGCATCTCAGACTTGGCATGCCTAACAAATGTATTTTTCTCCTGTTGCTAACTTTTTGAGTTTTTCTGAGTTCTTGAGACTGTATTTCATAGTGTAGGTTTCTAAAGTAAAATTACCTTAGGAGATCTCCTTTTATCCCTCCTGGCAAGCTTTCATTTTTTTATTTTATCCTTTCACCACTTTCATATTCCATATATGAAGAATATATCTATTCCTTTTCTCTTATCACATAGACAATTTTCAAATAATACCCTATTCAACCTGTCTATCTACATGTCCCTTCAGTTTCTGTCATTGATAATAAAACCAGTAAAGGATCTGAATTCAGAAAAATAACTTCTGCATTCAATTTTAAGTTAAAAGTAAGACTAATTTGTTATTTTACAGTCAACAAAGCACTTTAAGCACTTTCACATGTGTTATTTCATAAATTCATATAATAGATATGACCATTATATTGTAGATTTGAAATGAGTAACCAGCTTGTCTACTCTTTTTTAGTTAACTACTAGGATCAGGGACAAGACAAGGATGTCTCCATCACTATTATTATTTAACATTTTATTGTCAGAGCGTTTAGGCAAAAGAGAGATACAAAAGGAATCCAAATTGGAAAAAAGTTAAATCATCACCATTTGCAGATTATACAATATAATATGCATAGAAAAGCCCAAGGACTCTACTAAAATTAAAACTATTAGAAAAAAAGTTAGGACATCACAGTAGAAATTATGAAATAAATATACAAAAATCTGTTTCTACACACACATACACACACACACCCACACACAAAACAAGCCAGAAGAGGAAGAATTTTTTTTAAATCCCATTTGTAATTGCATCAAAAAGATTAAATACCTAGGAGAAAACTTAACAGAGGAGGTGAAAGACCTGCATAATAAAAGCTATAAGATATTGTTAAAAGAAATGGAAGACAAAGAAATAGAAAGCTAGCCCTTGCTCTTAGACTAGAAGAATGAATATTGTTAAAGTGGCCATCTTACCCAAAGCAATATATAGATTCAGTGTAATCCTTACCAAAATTCATCTGTTAATCTTCAAGATATAAAAATTACTCCAATTCAGGTAGAACCACAAAACCCAATTAGCGAAAGCAATCCTGTCAACAAAAGAATGGATATATTAAGCTACCAAACTCCAACCATAATACAAATGCATAGTAATCAAAACAGTATGGTATTGGAAAAAATAGACACACATATCAGTGGGATAAATTTGAGAGCCCAGAAATAAACCCACATTTATAGAGACAGTTAATGTACAGCAAATGAGTCAAGCACATACAATGGAGAAAGGACAGCCTCTTCAACAAATGGTGCTGGGAAAACTGGACAGGTACATGCAGAAAGATGCATCTACACCACTATCTCACACCTTACACAGAAATGAACTCAAAATGAATTAAAGACTCGGATGTACAACCTGAATCCATAAAATACATGGAAGAAAACAAGGATATTGGCATTAGTGGTATCTTTGAGGAGAGGATTCCAATGAGAAGACACAAATGCAAAAAAGTTCAACATTACCTATCAGGGAAATGCAAATCAAAACTTCAGTGAAATACCCTTCACATCTATGAGATGGTCTATATTGAAAAGACCAGAAGCAAGTGCTGGCAAAGGAGCATAGGAGAAAAAAGGAATCCTTCACACTGTTTGCAGAAATATAATCTGATCCTGTCTCTATGGAAACTGGAGTTTTCTCAAAATATTAAAGATAGATCTACCATATGATCCCATAATTTCGCTCGTATGTGTCCATCCAAGTATATAAACACACTAATTTAAAAAGATACATGCAGTCTGTGTTCTTTAGGGTGCTGGCGCCAACAGCCAAGTCACGAATGATGTCAGTGGTGATGTCAGAGGACAGATGGAGAAGCCGTGGCATATATACAGGAGGAATACTACTCAGCTTTAAAAAAAGAACTTCTGCCTTTGGGCATTGCGTGGATGGAGCTGAGGGGAGCTATGCGAAGCAAAGGAATTCAGGAGTGAAAAAAAAAAAAAGCCAGGTGATTTCACCCACTTGTGGAATATAAAGAAAGAAACCAAAACAAAGCAAAACCCAGAAATCTGATTATAGAATCGAGGTGACAGAGGGGAGAGCGGGGTGTGGCGCCCGCAGGGGAGGGGCCCAGGGGCTGGGCTGCGGGATTGGAGCAGCTTTGGCGGTGGTGCGGGCAGTGAGGACTGCTGCAGAGGTGTGGCCGGCACCCACAGGTCACATCCAGGCGTCCTTCCCGCCCCCCCCCCCGCCCTCCTCCATCCCTCTCGCCACACTCCTGGGGCCTCTGCTGACCACCGTGTTCCTCACGTCCAGAGCGGCTTTGGTTGTGCTTCGGGCTTTTTCTTTGGTCTCTGTCGTTTACACTCCTCCAGTTCCCCGCAACCGCGTTTCCATTTCGGGCTGACTTCTCAGCACGTCCCCCTCTCGATCTGCCCAGGTCACGCCGGGGGCATCATCGCAGCCCGTGGGAGCTGACCGGGCTCCGCTGGGCGATGTTCTCCTGCTCCCCGGCCAGGTGCACCCCTGGGGCGCTCGGCGGGTCCGGCCGTGCGTGCAGGCGGGCGGTGAGCGCGCTCGGTCTTCTGTGTGTTTGCACGTTCCGCGGGCAGATCCGCAGGCGGGCGCTGCGGGGCAGGGGGCAGTCCCTCGGTATTTAGCATTCGCTTCTCTTTTCACATCTCTTTGGAATCTGGGGCGTTTAAGACGTTTGATTTTGGTGACAGTGGAGTGTGGTGGCCGAGGCAAGTGACTGCTGCGGTGGTTCGCGGCACCCGGTCAGCGTCCCTCTGCTGGTCTTTCACTGGCCCTTGTTTGCAGACGCCGTGTCCGCTGCGGGCTGCCCGCACCGCCCTGACGGCGGGAGGCGCGCGCTGCAGCCTGCGGGCGGTGCCCAAGCGCGAGCTCGGCCCCTCAGTGTCGGAATAACCGGCAGCATCCACGGCGCGGGAAGGAGGGCGAGGAGGAAGGGGCGGGGGCTGGAACCGAGCGCGGCGTGGCGGCGCGGTCCGCCCTGCAGGGCCGTTCAGCAGCTCGCTGCCTCGGGCGGTGACTGAGCTCCAGCCCGGCGGCGGCTGCGGTTCCAGTCTCAGCGACACGGCGGCCACTGACAGCTCCGGGGTCCTGTCCAACACCCGCCTACGCCCGGGCACTCCGGCACACTGGGGTGCACAGCCTCCGGGTGACCCGCCTTCTTCTCTTGCTTGATTTGAACGGCGCCTGGCGGGGCCGGGCCCCCAGAGCTGCTGCGGGCAGTTCGGGCCTTGCGTGGGCGCCCGCAGGCAGCAGAGTGGGCTCGGCGGCCCGAGCTCCGGCAGCCCCACGGCCCTGAGCACCTTGGCGCCTTTCCCAAAGGTCGTTGGGCTCCAGCCACTTTAGGGTCACGGAAATCAGCCTGTGGGTGTGCAGGAAGCCCCGAGATGTGGAGACCGCGCTCCCGCGGCTCCCCCCGCCGCTGCTGCGGAACCTCGCGCGTTCGGGAGGCGCCGAGGGGCCGTGCTCACAGACCCGCTCGTGTCTTGCAGGATGCGGCTGCCGCTACCTCTGGGGACCCGCTGGAGCTAGCCGTCGGTCTCCTCGGTCCTGGGCACGGCGCGGGCCGCGGGGTCTCCAGGGCGCAGACTCGAGTCTGCCCGCGCCCAGGTAGGCGGAACGGCCGCGGGGCCTTCGCGGTCTCGGGGCGTGGCGCAGAAGCGCGGCCGCGAGGGGTGTCGGGCTCGGGACACTGTCCGGCTGACGCGGGGTTTCCTTGCGCTCCTGCTCCTGGAGCGCCCAGCTCCCCGTCTCGCATCGGTGGTTCTCTGGGGCGCAAACGCGCGGGGGCATTGGAACGGGGCGCAGACGCTCCCGGACGGGCAGCCTCGGCCAGGCCGCTGGGTCGGCCCGGGCTGTTGAGGGAGAGCTTGTGCCCAGGCCGCCGCTCACGCACGAAAGTGGCCTTGGGCCCGCTGTGGGCAGAGCGCGCCGGGTTTAGGCTGCTGTCTCGGCCTTGGGCCACAGGGAGGTGCGGCCGTGCCTGCCGGTGCGATGTAATGTCCGTGGAGGTTTCATCTGTGTCACTCGTCGCTTCAGAGAAGCCTGTGAATGTAGCACTTTGAGAGGAGAAAACTTTCAGAATGTGCTTATGTGGCTTTTACCTGTCCCCAGCCCTTTGAACTTGGCCAAACCCGCCCCGGGGCTGCGAAGCGGAGGCGCCTGCTCAGGGCCCGCCCTGGAGGACCCCTCCCCGCCCAGCCGGCTTCTGTGCGGGGGCCCCTCCCGCTTGGGTTCGGATTCATAGCCAGGCTCTGAGGCCTGCTCTGAATTTTAGCAACAACCTCCCCCTTCCAAGTCTGACTTAATGAATCTTCCCTTCCCACTTGGGTTTCGGCTCTGCTAGTCTCTGATGGTATGCCACCTCGGTTTTTGTGGACGAAAAAGCAGGTAATGATAACTCTTTCCTCTTTAAGTCTGTTCTCTCAACCTCATTCCCAGCAGTATGGGAAAAAAAAAAAGGTGAGGGAGTGGTTTGCATAATCATGAAACTGTCTGATTTACTAGGCATTAAAGCTGAATTCTAGAACGGTGCTACGATTTCTCCAGTGATTAGAGGGCAAACTCCGTAATGGCAGAAAAACAGCCTCACAGAATTTTGCATCCTCTAATGTCTGCAATGCATGAAATAAGATGGCGTCTCTTTCTTTTGCAACGGGTGTAGTTTATAGTCACTGCATCAGAGCTCGCCATTGAGCTTTGAAGCAAGGAAGATCAGGTCTAGTAGGAAGTCTGTGAGAATTTAGATAAAGCCTTCGAGTCTCTGCCCAGAGAGAAGAACCAGGTAATTTCATGACATTCGTTTATACAACATCCTACAATTTAGTATGGAAAAAAGAAATTCCCTCTTAGAGAAATTCACTGGTGTTATTTAATCTTACAGATACCTAGAGGGTCTTGCTGCCCCACTGTTCTCAGAGTAAGGGGAACCAGGTTCTTACGTGGAAAACGCACGGCTTTCTGCATTAAAGGTTTTATGGGGTGTGACTTAGCCAAGTAAAGATATTCTATTAACTTGCTAAAGATTTCTTAGCACTAATTTCTTTGTAAATTAAGTAATAATCATTTACATTGAAAGTGGCTTCTTCTGTTCTTCCCCTACCTTAGTGTTAAAGACGTGGCCCTAGAATGCGGCAGTGCCCACGTGTTCAGTTCACACCGTGCTAGTAAGGCTTGGGGCTTGATTAAAAGTTGATGTTCCCGGTGCCTTCAGCCGCATTCTTAGAACGGGGCGTCATTCCTGGGCTGTGTTCTGCTGAAGGTCTCATCGCCTTGTTCCTCGTCAGCACTGATGTCGAGGGGCGCTGCGAAAAGTTGACGGTCAGAGATGTGTGAAGGGAGCGAGAGACCAGAGCTGAGGGGGACTGCCCTTTGCTCTCCGGTGCTTCTCCCTGGTGCCCAGGACAGTGTCCAGTCCGTGCTGGCCCCGGCGTGGACATGCGCGTCCTGACGCATGCGTGTCAGCGCCTCTGGGCTCTTGACTGCTGCCGCGTCAGCCTCTTGCCCACGAGGTCGGAGCTGCTCGCGTCGTCCGCAGTTGACAATTCCCGAGAAATTCACCATTCCCGTGGGTGTCTCCGTCTACCCAGATTCTATGACAAGCCCTTTATTAAATTCTGTGCACGTCTGCCCTGAAATACGCCGTGATTTATGCCACTACTACGCCAATGTCAGTCTCTGCAGTTGCTTGCGATTCTTCTATTTTAAGTTTCTTTAAGGGAGAGATAATTTTTATACAGTGTGGATATAACATATAAGAAGGTTTTGGAAATGTATATGGCACAATAGAATTAATTCCCTGCCCCACGCGACTGATTTTAAAATGCCATCCTTTGTGGTGCTGCCGCTAAATAGGGCGTGCTCTCTCACACATGGCGTTTTTAGATTTATTTTACACCGAGACATGCAAAGTAATGACCTTATAAAAAAGAGGTACATTTTTTAAAAGGAGGAATAATTATGTGAAACTGTTGTTAAATTGTGGGGAGAATGCATCATTAGTTTAAAAAAAAGCACCACCAGAAGCCTGTGGAAATACAAATAGGACTTTCGTGCCAGGAAGTCAGGGTCACCCTGCCCCCCACCCCCTTTACAGCAGCACATCCCAGAAACTTGGTCCCTCTCCCGGTGACCTTGTGAAGGAGAGCAGACGTGTCCCTTTGTCCCCTCCAACATTCTGTTCATTTCAAAATGGGCGCCGGGTCGGGCGGCTCTTTCCAGCCTCCCATTGTCTGAAACAGATGGGCTGGCGGCGCGCGCCCGGAATGGCTGGCTCGGCGCGCTCCCGACTTCCTCTCCGCTTCGGGACGCAATTTCCAGCCATGTCTAAGCATTCTTTGGCCCAACGGGCCGTGTGAAGGACGCTGCCGAGTGTAAGCCTGGGGGCCGGGCCGGGGGCGAGGCGTGTCCGGGCGCGGGACTCCGGCTGCTCGGCTCTGAAATGGGCACCTCGCGGGTCCGCCGGGGCAGCGTGGGCGCAGGGCCGCGGCTGTGACTTTTGCGCTCTCAGACAGGTTTTGGGGGCGCGCCGTCTCTGCCTGTCTGAGCAGACCGCCACGCAGGGCTGGGAGCCAGGCTGAGGGGGTCCAGCCGGAACCCCCTGGGGGCTCCCCAGGGCCGGTGGCCAGTTTCCAGGGACAGAGAACTCGTTGGAGGTGGCGCCTCCCAGCGGCGGTGCAGCGAGTGAGGCACGTCCCACAAAGAGGCGCGGGAGGTCAGAGACAGAAGGCCGGGCACTCGCCAAATAACGCCCCGTACCCACGAGGCCGCTGACGTGGTTTCTGGAAAGACCCTTCCAGGCCCAGCGCGCAGCCTTCCCAGGGCCCAGGGGAGAAGCGCGACCCACAGCTGCGTTCCGTGCCCGCATCAGAGGTTTTCAGAGAATGTGGAGTAAGAGAAATTGCAGAGAATTAACCTCACTGTAGAAGACACTCACGAGCGCCAGCTTGTGCCAGGGAACGCGTGTTGTGTCCGCACGAACTCACTCATATGGAGCAGCCTTACCCCTTCCATCATTTTGTTATGTTCATTCTACAAATGAGCAAATCCTAGGAAAATTAAATGCTGTGAAATAAATAAAACATAGCCATGCTACATTACGTGGCGCACCTATGAATAGTATTGAAAGCATCCGAAAAATGCAAGCGTGAAATATTTAGCCGGAAACCATGAAGCCGCCGGCGGCCCCGGCGGTCTCCGCAGCAGCAGGGCGCGGAGCGCAAGCGGCGGGAAAGGCTGTTTCTGCGCTTCCGCAGGCCCAGGCGCCGTGTCTGCAATGGCGCCGTCTCGGAGCGGGGCGTCCGAGCTACCAGCGGGCTCCTGCGAGGGGATCGGCGCAGGCTGATGCTTGGGAAGGGCGGCTTTGTCTCTGGGGGCCCTGTGGGGTGCAGGGCAGGGTCCCCGCAGGTGCCCAGGTGAGAGGAGGTACCTCCAGGTGCGTATGGCGGCGTCCAGGTGTCGTCTTCCCCCTTCAGGGCCAGGAACCTTAGCGCAGGTCACCTACTGCCCGAAATGCCGCTGCTGCTAATGTCGCGGCTCCTCCTCCGGGAGAGAAATGACAGCAGCGCGGTCCCTCGCGCCGCCCCCGCAGCGCAGCACAGACCTGCTACTGCCAGCTCCCCTGCCCCCCAGCTCCTCAGCCCCCGGCCCCCCCAGCTGCTCAGCCCCCGGCCCCCCCAGC
>PVIJ01007392.1:58618-83049 GCA_004024925.1 Scalopus aquaticus | reverse complement strand
TATCTGGGAATAAATCTAACAAAAGACATAAAGGACTTATACAAAGAAAACTACAAAACTCTGTTGAAAGAAATAGAAGAAGACACAAGAAGATGGAAAGGCATCCCTTGCTCATGGATTGGAAGGATTAACATTATCAAAATGGCAATCCTACCAAAAGCAATTTACAGATTCAATGCTATTCCAATAAAAATCTCAACGACATTCTTCAAAGAAATAGATCGACTACTGATGAAATTAATATGGAACCACAAAAAACCTCGCATAGTTAAAGCCCTACTAACTAAAAAGAAAGAAAATGGAGGAATTTCACTCCCTGATTTCAAACTATACTACAAAGCCATAATAATTAAATCAGCATGCTACTGGAACAAAAACAGACAGCAAGATCAATGGAACCGAATAGAATACCCAGAATTAAATCCGCATATCTATGAACAACTAATCTTTGACAAAGGAGCAAAGAAAATGCAGTGGAACAAGGACAGTCTATTCAATAAATGGTGCTGGGAAAACTGGACAGCCACATGCAAAAAAATGAAGCTAGACTACTACCTCACACCCTGCACAAAAGTCAACTCAAAATGGATAATAACAGCTTTTAATATTCCATTGCTCCTGAAATTATTGCTCTATGTAAAAATATCATGATATAGCAAAATTAGACCTCATATGAGGTTGCAAGCCATATAATAGCAGCATTATCAATAGAAAGTTTCGTGTTTATTCATTGGCAAGAATACTTTTTTCAAAGCATCTAAACTTGTTACTAATAATTTAACTAACACCTCCTTAGAGCATATTTTAAAGTAACTTTCATTTCAAAATGTAATGATATAAAAATGAAAAACATTACCAGGCTTATACAAACAAAGCTATTTTTAAAATTCTAAAATTTAAATAAATTAACATTGAAATGAACAAAGCAACTGTCTCCAAAGTTACATTAAATTTACATACTATTGAAATTATGTTTTTATAGCAACTGAAGTGTTCAACTTCAGCATACACAATTTCATATATATCACAAGATTCAAATTAAAAAGAACATTCAATCTAATCTGATATAAAAAGTAGCCCTAAACCTATATATGTCATACAAGCAATGCCAATATATAAGTGAGATATATTCTGAAATCTGTTTGTAAATCAGTTGGCAAAAATGCTGGGACATGTTTAATAAGAAAAGCTAGTTTAAATAAAATGTTTAACTGCCAAGACTATTGTGAAAAATACAGTTAACTCATACAATAACGTGCTACTGTAATAATAGATGCTCTAAACCCTAGAGTCCCTTGCTATTGGTGGCAAGAGAGGGTTAGTATGAAGAGGGAGCCCTGCAATCTGAGTTGCTCCTTGGAGAGGAGAGGAGTACTGTTCTAGTCTTGGTAGCAGCAGGAGCCCAAAATCAATGAAGAGAATTCCAGCATTCCAGCCTACAAGTATCCATCTTTAGGAGGATAAATGAATTGTCCTTAAAATAAGTAATCAGGATTGTTTGTAAGAAAATATCAAAATAATATAGGAAGAATAACTATAGTAAAATACATTAAAAACTAATAAACATCATGAAACAAATCATTCCTTCACAGTTTTGAACTTTAAAAAAAGACATGATACATTTGCATTTTATTTACCATAAGTATAGTCCTCTATTAGAAACTCCTAGAACAAAAATGAGCCATTTTGCATATTCTTACATCTGTTACTATTATTACTGTGGCTCAACAATGACCGGGGAATCCTACTAGATACCATGTCATGCGCCCAGAAAGTACACTTGGATAAGAAGCAGTGTAACACAGAAGTTGAGAGATGAGTTTAGTATCAGGCACAACTAACCTTGGGAAAGTTAATTAACGTCTCTGAATTTCAGCCTCCCTCTAAAATGGAGAAAAAAATAATGACCACTCCATAGAGTTACAGAGAGGATTAAATAAGGCCATCCACAAAAACATTTATCACAGTGCCTGGCACACATTGTAAGTGGTCAGTAAATGTTATTGTATAGTTGGTAAATTACCCAGCAGATATGTTGGGAGAGGGATGAATCTTTGTATAACAGAACTGTCATAATTCTTCTCCCAATTGATAAGTAAAACAGCCAGCCTTCCAAAGATCTGCATTCAGGAAGTCTGAAAAATAGGAGTTTTTTTCCTCCCCATGAAATGGCAGCAGGGTTCAAGTATCTGTTTTCTATTTCTATGTTTAATTGCTTCCCTCTCCTGCCAAAGTACTATGATTTTTTTTTTTTGCCTTGTCAAGAATGGGAGACATCATTTTGAAAAATTTATTTTACTTGTGATCAGTTATTTTCTTTGGAAATCAATTCAGAAATATTAATGCAAGGCAAGAAGGAAAACACGCAAAATGTATTCCAAATTTTATCAAATATTTCTGGAAACTTCCCCCTTTCACTTTTAATGATGTTAAGTGTCAAATAAGTCACATATTTTCCCCGTGAGTTTTCATAAGGAATCCTTCATCCAGTATAATCAGTGATCTATGAATGTTTGTTGTGTACTTAAAAGATATGACAACTGAGGAGGGTAAAGGAAGAGGGAGAGAAAGGTAACCATCCCTGATAGAAACTTTTTGAAAAATATTATACCTAGACTGCACTGATGAAGAGTACATTGAATCTCCCCTTGATGACTCATCAAGATCAATTTCTATTCTGTGCAATAATATAGAGATGCCCTCTGAAACCACTGAAGAGCATCAGGCTGTTCCTCTCTCTGCGAAGTAACTGAGGACTACTATATTTTTATAGTTTCTCCTTCTGCTGTTAGCTGTCACATCTCACTGTCAACAGCACCTTCATTTTTTTTTCCTTTTCAAAATACAAGATTAACTGGGTGAGAGCCTGAGTTGACACCCACAATTCTCTAAGACACACACAGTCTTTTTACCCTTTAATTTGCAGAAATACAGCCAGTACTGCATATAGTTGAAATTGGTCAGAATACTGAGTTCGTGATAAAGGGCCTCTGCTGAATACAAAACTGCCAAAATTGTATTCCAAAAGGCAAAAAGGTAAAGCCCATTTGATAGAAATCTTAAAAAGCAGAAAACGTATTATCACAGAAAACTACATAAAGCAGTAATCAATGGTGATTTTCTATCAATCACCATGGAGATGCCATTCATCCAGGGCTCATCTACATAATTCAGAAATTAAGCTTTGAGCATTTTAAGACATGTGATACTACCACAATATACCTATATTTTATGGAATCCTCACTTTTTTCTTTGTTTTATTGCTTATTTAGCTCCTATCTTATGAATACTCCAACTAACCAATCAAAATAAAGACAAATACTCTGAATAAAGGCTGATATGTATGAATATAATGATCTGTAACCAGGAATCAACAGAGAATATGCTTAGCTGACTGTTTGCCAGAGAACATACAGTATAAACAAATGCACTATAACAAGCCTACAAACTCTGTTGGGGGTGGAGGGCACTACAACTTTCAATTTCTGTTGGGGAGAGCAAGTCTGGCACATTCATAAAGCTCAAGGAAGAATTTAGTAATTAGGCAAGTTGATGAACAGACATTGAAACCAACAAAGCACCAGAGGCAACCCTAATAAAGAACAGAAACTTTAATCTTAAATTAAGTATAAGACTAGTTTGAAGTAATAAAGGAATACCATCTAGTTTCCTTTTCATACCAAAAGTAGCATTCATAAAAATCCATGCCCAAGGTTAGTTGTACCTGATGCTAAACTCTGATCTCTCAACTGCAATGTTGTGTGTCTTTCTGCTATGCAGAGAAGCACTAACATAGCAGGTCTAAAACCTTCTTGCTTGCAAGCTTGCTGAGGTTGCAAGGTTGCTAAGGTTACTAAAAGCTGCTTGCTGCAAGACTGACCCTTGGCTGTTGTCTAGGAACTTGGTTTTGGGGAGTATTCCCATGACCCCCTAATAGGTAAGGATGGTTTACTGTGCTTGTTTATACAAACAATATGGATTACACTGAATATTTGCTTTACTTTGAGGAGTACAGAATTTTCATACATGCTGAACAGAGTGCTTACATGTCTAGCCCCAGTAAAATCCCTGAACACCAATTCCTTAATGGGCTTCCCTGGGTAGGAGTATTTCAGATATATTGTTGCATTTTCTTTTTTTTTTTTTTTAATTGTTGCATTTTCTTTTTTTTTAAGTATATATATTTTTATTGTTATTTATGTCTTTTACATTTTTCAATTCTGGGGAAAGAGATCAGTGAATGTGACCCCTCATTGTAGAGGGACAGCACAAATCACCCTGCTTATGAGTTTCTCTGGATTCTGCCTATATCTTTTCCCCTTATGATCTGCCTTTGTTTCTTTATTATGTCTCTATAATAACTCTTAGTTGTTGGTTGAACTATATTCTGAGTCCTGAATCTTTCTAGAAAATCTCCACATGTGGGATGGGTCTTAGGAACCCCCGACTATACATGTGGAACAGTTCTGAATGCAGGAGAGAGAAGAATTCAAAAATGACTAATACTTGGGCACTATCCGCAAATTGCTTATCATCTAGTGGGAGAGTAGGGAGACTATGCTGGCGATAAACCAGTAAATACTTATTCATTCAGAATTTTAATGAGCATCTATTATATTCCCAGCAATATTAGGTATTGAACATACTAGGAATATAACAATTAAACACAGTTTTTGTATAAAGGGGCTAACAGTACTAATAGAATTTATACATAGTAACATAGACTTTTGGCAGTAACATAGTCCAAAATAATAGAAACAGAAGGATGTTAACTATTCCATCATGGACATTTCAATTTTCTCTGACCTATACTTGTGCCCTATGCACAATTTATATGCTTCCTTAGATAGTAGTTAATTTTCCTCAAAATCTTTCAAAACGATAGGTTAGTGAGCCCTAAGTCTTGCCAGACACTTCACATGTTGTAGGATCCTTCCTATAATTTACAAGCTCTCAGCTAAATATTAAGTACTGTGCAAGATTTTCTGGGATTAAAATATAATACATTCCTAGTCTTCAAGGATCCCACAGTCTCCTTAAAGAGACGACAGAGAAACAAATTGTTAGAACTGGAGGTCACAGGTGTGAGGTCTCAGGAAGTAATATGACAATTCAGAAGACAAGCCCATAACTCATGATATCTACTATGATACACCATTATTGTTAGAAAACAAACGTGTGAAAAGGAGTTAGCAATTATAATACCTGAATGATAGGGAGGTACTAACATTAACTATAAGATAATTACTACCTAGACTTTAAAAGTTATACATTTTTCTTCAAGTTCTAAAATTAGAAAAACATTTTATCAATATATAATTTTACCTGATATAAAAATTAACACAAAATAACCTTTAAGAACAATGTCTACCATCCTAACCAACAATATACTGGGAAATAAATAGACTCTGTGTAGGGCCTCACATTAGGCACTGTGTAGGAATATAATTTCGCATTCTTCACATGAAAAAGTTCCCAATTTTTGAAAGGTATATTTAGTTCTATTTGATAGTATGCTGTAAAGCACCCAATTTTTTAACCAATTTCCTTTAAACCAATGAAAAACAATTTTTATAAAGGGGAAATAAATCTTGAAATTACTTTTAATCACTTCATTAAATTTAAACCTCTTTACTTTAAAAAAAAAACACTAACTTGTTTTTCATTACACAGAATATTACAATCTCCTATCTTTGAAGACTTCAAATATATATTAGCTCAAAATCTATTTCTTGGTTCCTACTGAGATTTAAATTACCTGAAACTAATAGCCTCACTATAAGAGTTCTATTCCATAGCTTGTAAGTTGAATTCACCAGCATGACATCTATGTTTTATATATGTAAATTCTACAGGTTTACTGTAAATTCATGACATCGACAACACTGGTTGCCTAAAAGATTGGTATTGCTACTGAAACAAATAAACAAAATGAGACAGGAAGTAGCCATAATTTTTCCTGCTTGCCTATTTTATTACAGTAATCATGGAAAAAATGGAGATAGTGTAGAACACAAAAGCTAAGATAGCAGCTGAAAGCAGTATAAACTATAAGAAAAAGAAATATTTGCATATAAATCAAAGCAAGCAATAAGATTTACATCAAGGTACATAATATAAAATTATTTTATTATAGAAGCCACTGCTTGCATACAGGCTTCAATTATTACATTTTCTAAAACTTGGCATATGCTATATTAAAAGAATATTTACTAGCAATAACAAATACAGTATTGACCAGGGTTCTCCTTTACCTTTTGAATTCCTCCTAACAATGTAAGGAGTGCAGTGCAAAAAAACAAAACATTAAATTATCACCAGAGTAAAGTAAAAGTATGTGTCATCACTAGAATAAAAGCACAATGAAGTACTTTAGTTTGGGGTTCTTGCTTATTTTCTTTAACTCTTTTCTGTTATGGAAATAACATTGTCAGTACTTGTCAATTGGAATCAATAGTTTATGTGGTGCTTTTTCTATAACAAACAGAAACTGATTTAAATACATCTGCTATCTTTTTCTGTAGTAGGAATTACTTCTGAAATAGCTAAATTATATTTGTTATGAGTCTGTATACTCTTGTAAAATCTGCTTACAATCACAGCTAGTCACAACAGACAGGACTAATTCCAAGTTCTAATTACCTGAAGCCCCATTTTCTACAGTACCTTAATTACTCCCTGGTAATCAGGTGAGCACTTACAGTAGGATACTTACTTCTTCAGAGGATATCAAGGGGCCATTTAGTTCATTTCAGCTGCCAAATTCTTGATTACTACTGCACTAAATAACTTTTATACTACATAATAGTGTAAAGTTTCACTGATGGTGACAAGGGACTTTTAGGAGCTTTCTATGGAAAAGGCTCTGTGGGTACAATCATATTTTGGATTAACTCCCTTGGTTTCTTTAAACATAAACAGATTTCTTCAACTCTGTGAAAGTGTCACTTGACTTTTGCTGCCCTCCCCGCTCCCTTTATTCCTCAAGGACATTCTCCTCTGCTCTTCTATTTGTAACATTAGCTCCAGTTCACCTTTTATTCTCTAAACATGAGCATTCCCCTCCCCACAAATATAGTCGTTTTTCCTCTACCGTTTTCTGTCCACCAAAACCCTCAAGGAGTCTTAAATTTTCTGTTTTAAGCTATGGATGCTACATGAGGACTCAAAAAAAAAAAAAACTCTAATAACTCTTGCTCTTCCCTTTTACCTAATTTCTGTGTAACCTTGGTTTTCTCATCTGTAAAATGGTGATGACATAAATAACATTTTTCTCCAAGGTGCAATTCAAACCACCTACTCCAAAGGTTGTCTTTTTAACCATTACTGCTCACCATATCTGAGAGTATCTGACTATGATTTAGTCAACCCACAGAAATGGCTATTCTCCAGTTGCAGTCAAGGTACAGTCAACATTTCTAAGGTCTCTGTTTTACATTGGTAATGTATTTCACAATAATCTAGTAACTAGACCGTTCACATAGACGCAACTGAAGTTAAGCTTTATTATCCAAGCCCTTATGCCACTCACTGCTTTCAAAAATAATGGATAACATACTGTCATAGTTTTCTTTTTCTAACTACACAAGTCCTATATGTAGTAGGGGATATTAAGGAGAGAGATGATTAAGTTGTTTGGCTACATGACTACCCCCACATTAATTTTTTCGAACTAGATTATTTTACAACCTGACAGTCAGACAAATGAGTTTTATTCATTCATTCAATTGTGGATGCTTGTATTTACATTACTTTTTTAATCTATATTTGAGAACTGTTTTAGTATATGGAGGCACCTTCTCCTAAAGTACCAAAGTTAAAGGACTGGATTATATTTCAATCAATATTGCTAATTTCATTATAGCTATAACTATAAGAAATCAAAGGCCATAATATGTTTTTTTGACTGAGATCAATGGATAATGAACACGTAAACTAAATGAGGTCTTAATATGGATCTTAATATTTTAACAAAAACAAATGGTTTATTTATTAAGACCATGTACATGCTCATCTTGTTCCAGGATTATTTTTAGCAACATGAGAGAATTTTATATCTGTAATTATGTACTCTGGCTGCTTTCTTATTCACAAAGAAAACTAGTATGCCTGTGTGAAACATTAAAATACCAAACAGCCAGAAAGCAGATCAATAAAGCAAAATACCTTCTTCCTTAGAACCAGTAGGGAATGAAACATTCTAGGGAAAAAATATTCCAAAGAGATGAAAGTTTCCATTCCAGTGTATCTATTTTAAGATTTTTGGTTGAAACCTGTCTATCTTTCAACAACGGACTGTTACATTCCCAGTGATCTAAACACGATACAATACATTATAAATATAAGTCATATATTCAGATTTAGATGGATGGCACCTAAGGCCAGGTAAGTCACCAGCATGTGAAACCTGTTCCACATTCATACAATAGTCTTAAGGTGTCATTATGGTACCAGATTTTTTTATACAGGCATAAAACTCACAGAATAGAGAAGTGATTCACATAGGGGAAAAGAGGAACCTTTTCCCAGTTGAAGTGGCCACCCCTCAGAATCAGGGTGAGAAGGAGGGTAAGTAGGCTTCTCAAACTATTGACAATCTTCATCTGCAGTTGAGAACTATCACAGAGGAGATACCTTTTGGCTTTACTAACGGTCTCTTTGTGCCTTGATCACCAGATATACTGAGATCTTCTATATGTCTTTATTTCAGTTCTCACCACCCAGTTACCTCAATCACCACTTCTAAATTACAGTGGAAAATTGTTACCATTTCTAGTTTGCAGCTGTCACTGATGGTTTTAATATCTACAAGATGATATTATCTCTAATGCTGATCATATTTACTGATCATTTCCACTCTTCTCTCCCTTCTCCCATTGTCTTTTAGCTTCAACCCAAGGTGGCTAAGCATTTCAAGTCAGTTTCCAGACACATTTTCTCAAATCAATGAGTTAATGTGTAAAATGTAATCCACAAACTTCTTTGGCACTGACTGGTAGACTCTTCTGTTCACATGTGCTCTCTCTTGCTCTTTTTCTCTTCGCCCCCTCCCATTTTAGCCTTAACTTAGATATTGAGAGCTTTTCTCACCAACTCAGTAGATCCAAACCCAATCACACCCCACCCCACCCCTTACTGGTAAACTGATATTTGTCCTGGTTACTTTACAAGTATTGAAAGAGTGATCCTTGGCTTACTTCTAAGACCACATTGTGATTTCATTTTATGCACTGGACACTTAATACTAAATAAGCACTCATGGGGAAACAAAATACTTGATGAGAGTTTAACACAACAGTAATTTTACGTAAATAAAATGATGAATTTACAAAGGTTTATTGAATACAAGAAAATGTGACCCCTGCTTCCTTCCAAGTGAAGGAAATGACACTTAGACAACAAATATGTTTATTAATGGTCTACCCTAACACTGGTCCAACTAGATTTTAAGCTCCAAGAGAATTATTTTCCCCTAATGTCTTATTGTTTTCTTAGCAATTATACAAAATACTTAAATTTTTTAAATTAGGTGTTTTAACAAATGTTAGTTTGTTCAGTCTATTTCCACATAAGTTATCCACGTATACTTTTTCAATTAAGCTATTCTCTAATCATAAGAAAGTTATAAATACATTCTTAAAGAATTAATTAATTAATATTTGTGCCTTACATAAGGAGATTATCTCAGGTTCTAGCTTCACCCATAAAATGCTTATCTATATTTATGTGATATTTTTCTTTATATTACCAAGAAAATAATTTTTGAGTATAGAACTGGAGAATCATTTCGGCGATTAGAAAATTTGACTGTGGGCCTCCCTGATAGCCTAGGGGTTAAGTCTCAGTGCTATCACCTCTAAGGCCTGAGTTCAATCCCAGCCAGGGAGCTAACCCACATATGGTGCGGCAGACCTCTCCTGGTTGGTTTGCCCGCTGCTCCCCTTAGCAGTGTATTTCAGTAAGTCCACCTGCTCTGCTCCCCACTCTGTATCTGGCAAATCCTCTCATCCTGGCCTATACCCCAGTTCTTCTATGCAAAAATAAATTTAAAAAATAAAAGAAAATTTGACTGAATAATTTTGGCAATTAGAAAATTGCCTGGAAAATTATTTTTTCCCAGGTAGGCAGCAAATAATGCTTATATAGTAAAATCTGAGAAATTTTTCATCCTAATTACTCAAAGTAGACTAATTAGAAGGGCAGAAATCAAGATACATATGAATAGTTGATCAAAGGAACAGAGGAGTGTGATAGAAGGGAAATCTTCACAGTGGATAGCTAATGTGCCATCAGTACGAAGGAAACATTATGAAGGACCACAAAACCTTTAAATAAATTTTAATCTTAGAAAACAATACAATCTCTAGTGTCAGCTATATTGCTGCCTCCCTCATAACTCCTTGACCATTTGGCCATAGTCTATATTTCTGTCACAGATTTCAGCTAAGTTTACGGGCTATTGTTTGTAACCCTTCCCCCAATCCAGATCATTAAAATTCTTGTTTTTACTTAATAGTAGCAAGAACACCTAATTTCCACCCTTTGTTTCATTTTACTTAGATCAAGGAAAGGTAATTTTAAAGTCCTGATCCAGTGGCCCATGAAAGAAAATATAGTATGTCCTCACTTAACTTAGCAGGTAGGTTCTTGGAAACCACAATGTTAAGAGAAACAAGTTATCTGGGCTTCCCTGGTGGCACAAGGGATTAAGTCTCAGGACTATCAAGCTATCAGCAGTCACTGTAGCAAAAGTTCGATCCCCCACCAGGGAGTTGACCCACATGGCTCAGCAGACCTCTCCTGTCTCGCCTGCTGCTCCCCTCAGCAGTGTATTGCAGTAGATCCTCCTGTGCTGCTCCCCACTCTGTCTCTGGTGAATCCTCTGATGCCCCCCCACCCCCCCACACATACCTCTGGCCTACACCCCAGGTCTTATATCTTAAAAAAAGAGAGAGAAACAAGGTCTAAATAAACTTTACCATAGGCTGATTGATATAAACAAGAGTTAAGTCCCTAAGGCATATTTCCGGTCACAAAAACATCACTAAACTTTTAAAGAAACACAGAATACTTCTAATATAATATAATCATCTGTACTTATTCATTCATTTTCCAATCTACTTATTCCAGTTCAGGGACTGAGGAGGCCAGTCCTATCTCTGCAGCTCGGGACACAAAAACGGGAACCAACACTACACCAGATACATTTCCATCCCAGAGGACAATCACACACACTTATACCTTCTCAGACTGGAACAATTTAAACATGGCAATGAACCAAACCTGCACATATATGGCATGTGAGAGGAAACACAGTACCTGGAGAAAACCCACACAATCATGGAAAGAAAGTGCACAGCTACACAGATAGTAGCCCTGAGACAGGAATCAACTCTTTTTCTCACATTATAATGAAATGATGTGGAATGAAGAAAAGACGTGTAAAGAAATACTGGTACAGTTAAAATTGACACAAACACATACATGTGTACACACAGACACACACAGATGCACATACACACATAGCCACTTTAAATAGATATACTAAATTAACTTACTAAAATGGATATTTTCTCTAAGATTAGTGGTTTAAAAACTTTTTATTCAAAGACTGGCCATTTTTTTCAAGTATATTAAGATAGTTTCCCCTAGTGGGAACTGATTTTATAAATCAATCATAAAGAACAATGAAGACTACTTGGATAAACAAAAATATCAAACATCGGCATGCTATAAAAAAAGCTATTGTCTTCATAAAAAAAAGCAGAAAAATGACTTACACATTGTGTATTGGTTGTATGAAGGAAACTCAGACTTTCACAAATGAATATCTATGAATGATAAAAGTTTTGTTTTTTTTTTAATACAAGCTGGGGTACAGGCCAGAGGCGTGGGGCGGCGAGAGGGCTCACCAGAGACAGAGTGGGGAGCAGAACAGGCAGATCAGAAATACACTGCTGAGGGGAGCAGCGGGCGAGTCAGGAGAGGTCTGCCGCGCCATGTGGGACTCTCCCCGGCTGGGCGTCGAACTCTCACAGCGCTGCTGACAGCTCCACAGCGCAGCGTGCAACTGCTGCGCCACCAGGGAGGCCCTGAATGTTAAAAATTTTAAAATAACATTTCTTGCATTTTAGGATACTTCACCATCAATAATACCAAGAGAAGCTACATTCTGAGATATACACAAAAATGAATGTATCTTCTTATAAATTACTATCCTGGATGTCTTTGAAGATGGGTGTTGTTTTTATAGCCTTTGTAAAATAAGCAAGACTCTCTTTTTAAGTGGGGGAAGGGGTCAGAAGATGTGTACAACTTATGAAGTACCAAAGTATTGCATGAAGAACATGCAAGGGAGATAATTTGAATAGCATTGATCTGTATAATAAAACACTATGGCAACCCATATTCCTATATGTGAATACCATTTTTTCCAGGAAACATATTTGTGGATATTTATAGATTCATACTTGATAGCATTTAAACTTTTATGACTTTGTGAAGAATAGAACTCTGAAAATAAAAAATGTTTAAAGACATTCTAATTAAAATAGCAACCTGATATAACTGATATAAGATTTATTGTCTAATAAGAGAAAATTGAATTTTAATTTTAGAGTATTCAGAAGGATTATTCAGCAATGAATCTAAAAAAGGCCCAAATATAACAACTGCAGTGCATTAATATATCACATTAGGCATTCCATTACTTCAAACTCCACTATACCTGTCTAATGTCTTCTTCTGGGATGAGGTTGGGGGTGGAGAATAGAACTCTTGAATGACAATTAATGAATTGGTATGGATATAATTACCTCATAAAGTACAAACCAAATAGATGTCAATTGTTTCATCTCTTTATTTTATTTCTTTTCAGTATGTATTTGAAAGGCTTGAACATATCAATGTTATGGCAGTGAACTGAACTTAAATAAAGAATCCATGAGTAGGTACTAGTATTCTAAAAAAATTGAAAGAAGGATTGGAGATAAAGGAAAGTTCTACTTTCTAGAAGAATTTCAGATGATAAATGTAGAAAGAATGATGAAATAAGAGTTTACAATGGGGTAAACTGAAATAAATGTGCCTCATGATGTGATGTGCTGAGGACACATATCATCTATGTAGTATTCTTTACAAAAATGTTTACCCTGTCTCTAATTTTGGGGGTTTGGGGGTTGAATTGGACAAATGCAAATTGAGAAACTTTCTGTAAATCAACTTTCTTGGCCTCATCAAAATGTTAAATGAAAATTTTTTAAGTCTAGGAACTATTCTAGATTAAAGAATAGGAAGATATAACAAAAAAATGTAATATGATCCTTGACTGGGTCCTAAACCAAAACAAACAAACAAACAAACAAAAACAACAACCCACACATACATCTATAAAAGAGAAATAAAAATGAAAAAGGGAGGCTTCTTTAACAAATATGGTATAATGTTGGGCCTCCCTGGTGGCGCAGAGGTTAAGCGCTGCGCTGCGGAGCTGTCGGCAGCTGCAACGCAAGTTCGACGCCCAGCCGGGGAGATTCCCACATGGTGCGGCAGACCTCTCCTGCCTTGCCCACTGCTCCCCTCAGCAGTGTATTTCCCTTGATCTGCCTGTTCTGTTCCCCACTCTGTCTCTGGTGAACCCTCTCGCCCCCCACACCTCTGGCCTGTGCCCTAGTTTGTATGCAAAAATAAATAAATCTTAAAAAAAATATGGTATAATGTTAACAATTAGAAAATCTGTAAGAGTATGGTATTCATTGTAATATTCTTATAATGATCCTGTAGATTTTAAATTTCTCAAAATAAGAAATTAGAGCAAATAATAAATGTGGTAGTGAATTCCTTATACATTCAACAAATAAAAAGGAAAAAAGGGTAACTATTAAATAATTGACCAATTCTTTTAATAAAGGCTTTAACTCTCAAAATTCCAATCTTGTTTTTGACTCCATTCAGATGCTTAATTTGTTACATAGAAAAAAAACAAAATATTTTGGATGATTTTAATCAACTTCTTAAAATGTAATAACTCAGAAATAAAATTAAAATTATACACTTGTATACTCACACACAATCCGATATGACACTTTATAATTGGAGTACATTAAAAACAAAAGCATGAAATTGTTTTAGCAGCTATTTCAGCCTAGTCATCTGTTTAATACAAGTAATTTTTCCAAATGATGATCTTGCTTCATTTGCAACAGTGATTCAACAGCGCCCCCCAAAAGTACTGAAAATAGAGGTGTACAAAATTTTCTGAGACTTATTGATAATTTCCTACTACTTTGTATCCATTCAACATCTCAAAAATTTTCTGCAAATTATTCATATCTCACAGATAAGAAAAATGTATCATCGAAGACAACTGAGATTGAATGTTCTTTCATCTTGATAGCATTTTTTTGCACTATTTTAATCCAATACTGGAATATATCACAGATATTTTTTATTAGGTATTTTAAACTACCAAGAAAAACACATAAAAATGGTCTATATTCACATACCAAAACTCTTATAAAGGGAAAAAATCATGCCATAAGTAGTCAAAACATTAAATGCTTCTAGATATAGCAAGGGTGCCAGGATTTATTAGAATACAATTTTGCTATCAGAAGTTATAAATTTGGAGGAATTTCCTACGTAATGGGAAAACAATGGGGAATTGGTTTACAGAATTTTTAATCACATTTATATATAAAAATCACAATCACTATAAATAGAAGTGTCATGGCAATACACACACACACATACACACACACACGCACACATAAACACACACACAGAAGTTGAGTAAAATGAGAAAGCGAGCATTTAGTTGCTGAATTATCAAGTAGCACTCACAGTTCTGAGGTCCCAAACTATGCAGTCCAAAAGCAATGAAAAAGAAGGCAGCTCTGTATGGAAAAGTTAAAGCAAGTGGAAGAAGCTGAGGGTCTATTTAAATCTATAGTCACATAAGCAGTTGTATGGGTGATAATTAACAACTATTCTCAGTAGAAGTAAAAACATATCAAAAGGAAAGGAACCTAAACTATAACAGGAGGAATTTATTTTTATTCTTGAAAAAATAAGATTTTAAGATGCTTGATTTCATTTCTACTGGAATAGAACCTTGTTTCAGCTTACGTACAGTTCAGTGTCAGAGTGAATTGTGAATGTGTAAATATTGAAAAGGATGTTTATCACATTATAGTCTAGTGTATTTTAAAATGTCTAAGGTACGTTAAGACAGTCTTTGCCCTTTGACAGCTTATAAGCATTTTAATTACACAATATTAATTAAACAAAAGTAACGTTTAACTGAAATTATGAAAAAGCAAGAATACATAAGGGAGCGGAACACTACTGATATAAAAGTTGAAGAGGTACAATGTTTAATCTATTTTAGACAAGGGTAAAATAAAAAAAATTAAGTCATTGTTAAAATTGGGATTATTTCTAATATTTATTTGTTCCATGGAGCAGCCATATCTCTTTCCTTACACTTAAGTTGCTCAGTATGTTCTACTTACTGAGAAGTGTCATACTTACTGAGAAGTATGTTCTACTTACTTACTAGTTAACATTCACTGTTCATGAATATTTGCTATGAAAGCACAAAGACTGGGTCTGCTCATCATTTTGGCCTACAGAGCAACATGTACATAAAAGTAATTATCCGTTAGAATAGCTTTACCATAGTCAGGGCTCTATTTTGCGAATGTGATTGTAAGCAATCTCCAGTTGTCAGAAGATAAGAATCACCTATTAGCATAGGTGGAGGATAATGTTAGACAATAATGTTAGAGAAGTTTAACACCTCTGCTGATGATCATTATCCACAACTGCCTGGAATCCACCAAATTCTCACTTAGGTCTGGGTTAAAAGGCTGAGCTTTGGAGGGAGGGAAAAAAAATGCAAAAAAAAAAAACCAAAAAAACAAACAGGCTGAGTTTTGAAGTCAGTCTGACTGGGTTCAAATCCTGACTCTCCCAATTACCTTGCAACCCTAGACACTGTGCTTGCTCTTCTATGCCCCACTTTTTAAAGTGAGCTGATATTTGTAATGAGAATTAAGATAGCTTATACATGGAACTTGTTTAGCACAGGTCCTGGCACTTAGTGCCCTCTAAAGGTTAGCTATTATTAAGTGTTAAATACACCAGAATGAATATTGTCTACTGCATTAGTTTGTCAGTGATACCATAAAAAATGTACTACAGAGCAGGTAGCTTAAACAACTAAAATTTATTTACTCAGAGTTCTGGGGATTCGAAGTCCAATGTCAAGGTGCCAGCAAGGCTGATTTCCTCTGAGGTCTCTTTCCTTGACTTGCAAATGGTCACCTTCTCTCTGTATTCTCACATGGTCTTTCCCCTTAGATTTCTTTGTTTAAATTTCCTTATCTTACAAGGACACCAGTTAAACTGAATTAGGACACACCCTAATGGCCTCATTTTAACTTGATAAATTGTTTAAAGGCCCTTTTGGGAGGGGTAGACAATTCAGTCTATGATATATACCTTCTCTCATTAAAGCAAACACATTCCAAACAAGAAAATCTGAAATAATTTTTTTTGAAAAGTCTCAAGTTCTCTTATAACTTCTCAGCTTTCTCACACAGAGAGAACACAGGTAACCTATTTAGCTTTTAGGACAAATAGATAAATGCAGATAGACACATCTACACATACACTTTGCTAATCACAGTAAATCAACTCTCCCAATGCAAAACCACTCTGCCACAAAGCCATCATTAATAAAAATAAGTGACTTACCTACAGGCTACAAAGTAGTTACTATACTCAAAGCACAAGAATTATACTGATAAAGCTATAATTTTCTCAATACATCACAAATTTATTGAAGAAAGGAAATACAACAGGTCAGCGAAAATTTACAAATAGGTCACCACAAAAACTGAACCCAGAAAGCTTTTTGCGTCTTTGATTGATGCTGTTGAAATTTTGTTTTCTATATTGCTTGGGATAAGTAATTATAGTTGCAAGTATAATAGCACGTGCAATTAACATAGTAATCACGGTGATCTGAGCTATGGTGGCCACAGTAAAAAACTTTATCTTAAATTTTACTAGTCACATGACCATTATTTAGAAACGCAGGCTCACATAGCAGTTCATATAACCATATAAACTGGATACTAACTCAAGGTATAAGTATCTTGATCACTAACTTGTAATACCATGACTAGTATATGCTATTCAAGAAAACTCCATGAGACAAAAGTCAGAATCCAGGAATTTGAACCTGGAGTTAATGTCTTCCTGAAAAATTTATGTGCAAACATAGATAGATAGATAGATAGATAGATAGAAAGGTAGGTAGCTAGCTAGCTAGATAGATAGATCTCTATATATATGAATATGATGTACCTTAAGTATCTTAAGTGAGAAAATATGTGAAGGGGCTTTAAAAATTTTAAAGTACTTCATAAACCTAAGGTGTTATTCTTAAGATGTTCCTATTCTGCCCTTATCCTATTCAAATGAGCTAATTTTGGTTCAACCACATAGTCCTTACTCAACAGATAAGCAGATTTTAAAAAGGTAATTAACTAATATGGGAAATGGAACAAAAAATGTGAGAAAAGGCCAAATTTTAATACATAGCATGTTACGGTAACTCTTTAATATAGATGTTAATCTTACTGTTTCCATTTTTTTTCCTGCTCACAGGCTATCAAGAAACCATTGCCTCATGAAGAATATCTCATGTCATGTCACATTTGCTTTAAATAGCATATTTAACACAGAGCTTTTAAGGGATATATAGTATAAGGACTATATTAATACAAAAACAAGCACAAGAAAGCACTTAATAATTATCCCAAATTTTTTCCATAGTTGAAAGTAAAAGAAAATGTATATGAATAGTTATTCCAGTTTTGTTTCTTTTTATTTTGATAACATTAGTTTACAACACTGTATAGATTCATATATAAAATTTCTTACCTTAACAACTGTGTATATGTCACACCATACCCACCACCAAGGGTCCTTTGATTATACTAACTTTAAATGTTTTATATTATGCATTAGATTGCGAATGTATTCTTTTACCTGATTATATGCAGAGAAATATCCTCAATAGTAATTTCTAACACAATCACAGAAAATATACTTGTAATGCAGGATACTACATGAAGAGTACATCATTTGTTTCCACTATCAGGATATATTATAAAACGTAACTACCGCATACCCATAAATATTAATACAATCAATTTATAAACTATATGTGTAAACAAAAGTCAATATTCCTACTGTGTTTTAGATGTTTCCAAATGCCCTAGGAAAAATAACTTGCTAATATTTTATAATCTACATTATTTTAGCATTCCTTAAAGAATGAATTTAATCTGCCATGATGAAACAATATAATTTATCACAATGTACCAGAAGGGAAGGGATTGATAAGAAATTGCTCTTAAATGAATGGATATTTAAATAATAAAACATTTCAAAATATATGAAGATATTCCTACCCAAAATGAGTATAGTACATGAGCTAGTTTGCAGTATTAAAACAAAAGGAAACGGGAAGTTTGCATATAATGAATGTGAAATTAGATCAAAGTTGGAAATTTATAGTGCTTGTGCTATTTTTAAAATATTACTTAAAATATACCACCATTAAATAGTCTCAGGTCTTATTTTCATCTGATTACCAAATGAGTTTTTCTACTTTATATATACCAGTTAAAAATAATTTCATTATTTTTATTCTGATTGAATCTAGATTTTCAACGAAATTGTCACCATCATAAAACTAAATATTTTACAGTAGCAACTATCCTCCAATTTCTACAGCCATAAGTAAAAACAATCAAATTTGAGTGCAAGAAAGGGAAGTTTTATCACAAAGCAGCTACTTTAAATGCCAATAATCAGTGTTTTGTCTCCCCCTTCTGGACTATACAATTTTATTTTAAAGGCAAAGCAAGATGTGATCTTTTTTCACAGCTATATTCAAAAAATTGGCCTGACACAAGTGTAACATTACGCGAAGTAATCATTAAGGTACTCTTCGATCAGTAAACTAATAAAACTTCAATTTAGTGATGCAATTGCCGCTTAATAGCCCACAAAGACATACTGCCACACTTAGTGGTATTTTATGGATAGTATGCTTACTAGGTGGTTTATTGTAAGAAATACATCAATAGCATTGCAAATTTATTACTTTGAACCTAGCTATAAGTTTATAATTTTACCAACAACTTTCTTTCAGTATGACCTTCTTCACAAGCCTGGGGGAACAAATTCACTTGGCTCTATGCTGAGAAAAAGGTACTACTGCAATATTCACTCAATCGGTGCTCATGATTTCCATGAGGGTAGAAAAGCATACATTTGTACTGATCTTCACCTATGATGGGGTTGTCCTTCTGACTCAGATTATTTAAATTACTTAGAAATGTTGCAAAAGATATAAATGTGACATCTTAATTATTTAGGATGGCTCATCAAATAAGTAATATCACAGGTCACCAAAGTCATTAGCTCTTTTCTGTTTGGATTTATTAAACAACCTAGAATGTGATTGGCTTTCATTGCCTAGTAAGATAATTGAGGTTTCAGTTTCAATTTACAAACAGGTAAATATTTTTAAAATGATGAATAATATATGCTCAGCAGCAATGTGCAGCAAATATATTTAAAATCATAAAAGTAGTTCAAAACAAAATCAAATTATAAAATGCTACTCATAATGCTATAAGAGCTAAAGAAAATGTTCTTGCATGGTGATAACTATTTTCCTGTTTTCTGATTTTAATAATTTCTTCTTTATTTAAATGTCAAACTGAAATCATCTTTTACTCTAAACAGTCTTGCTTCTGACTTCACTATAAAAATGCTCAAGTTACCACCATCATTTTAATCATCCATGCTTGAAATTTCTGTCATTAATGATTCACACATCTCCTCTGTCCTTTTTAATCATTTGCTAAGGGTGATATGTTCTACTTCCACAATCTGTCTTCTCTTAGCTATACCCTCTGTTTAGTTCTTACTAACTAACCACTGTCCAGTTCAGGGCCTTTTCTCTTAAACTACTGCAACAACCCCCCAGTTTGATCTCCCTATCCTAGTCTCTAACCATTCCACTTTCCACTGTTTCATAATTCTCCAAATACAGCTCAGATTTTGTCATTCCATTGCTCAGATTTTCCAGGATTCCTCATAGACTATTATAGTCATAACTCCTTGGCTTATTCCTCCTAAAATGACCTCAACCTACTTTTCCAAATTTATAACTCACTACTATGCCAAACCTATGTCTTTAGTCATGTTAAATAGCTCTTGGTATTGGTTATTAAATATTCCCATACTTTCCCTTTTTCACCCAACTCCAGCCACAACAGTACCTTTGCCTTTCTTCAAATACCCAAAACACAGTTCTGTCTCAAAGGTTTGGGCATTTGATGTTTCCTCTGCCTAAAGCTCTTCCCTAGATATTTGCATGGCTCTTCTCAATTTCATTTATGTCTCTGTTCAAATGTCATTTGCTCAGAAAGCTCCCTATCTAAAATAGCATATCCCTGATCACTTTCAGTTTTCTTATTGATTTTTTTCTTTCATAGTCCTTATTACTAGCTATCATTATATTTGATATATGTCTTACTCTCTGCCTCTAAAACTAGAATATAAGTTTCATGAGGATTTTATCTCTAAGGTTCATCATCAGAGGATCTAGAATAGTGCCTGACATGTAATAAGTGCCAGTGAACTCTTTTTTTAAAGATGAATGAGACTGTAATTATGGAAGTGAGCAAGGTCATAGGAAATGAATGAGTATTGAATCAGTTATTCAAATTCAGGTATATCTGTTACCAAAAAAAAAACACATTCCCCAAAATATCCAACTGCTATCGTAAGCACTCACCTGTTTATGTCATTAAATTATATTTAACATTGTAATGTCTGGTCATTATAATTCTATTTTCTATTTATCATATATAATTATGTAAATTCCTACTTCCCCACCCACACACCCCCACACAGAAGAATGGTTCTTTTTCCACCTGTGAATAAATTACTCTTGCCTTGCAGTGCAATCAAATCATTTTAGCTGTTTCCTAAGTCTATTTTATGCAATGTGTTACTAAATAATAAAACCAATTTATTTTTCTTCAAAAAGTTGTACAGTACTTATTTAGAACTAGAACCCACTGAAGAAGTCATTCAGTTCTTTCTATTCTATTATTCCAAATTCTTTTTTTTCTATTCTACTTTATTCCAAATTCTCTTTTTCTATTTGAAGATATCTACAGGAAGATATTTTTAAATGTCCTTTCATAGATAGTATATATAATATATCTCGATTATTTTATTAAATCTTTAAAATAACCTCATCAATACTACCTCGAAAGCACATATGAATTTTTGAATTTTTTTCTCAAAGCTTAGCAACAATCCGAACCACATGACACACGACTTCCAACAAAAACATATCTCTTATAATATCTTTCAAAACATTATCCTTTTTCCATCCAGCTGAATCCTTTTCAGTATACTTGACTCAGAATAAATCCTACCAAATAGCACACATCTTAAATACTCAAACAAAAAAATATAGGCAACTCATAGTCTTATCTCATTTTACTATCTGATATTCATGTTTCATGTCTTCATATCAAGTGTTTTATACAATTCAATACATTTAACAAAAATATAATTTAGTCTGACTATTTGCAATACTCTTTATGTGTTAAATATATTAAAGTATAAACAAGGAACTTCATCCTGAATTTGATAGTTATACTCATTTTTAAGGGTGGGGAAAATGAGGTTCTGAGAAGTTAAGTAAATTGTCTAAGGTCACACAGCTAATATGTAGCAGAGTTGAAATCTATATATTGAACTCAAGTATTGCCTTTAAATCCATGACATCCACTAAAACTTGTGTTCCTTCCTAAGATCTATACTGTGAATATAAAAAAACAGACCCAAAGGGTGATACAGAGTATTATTCAACAGCATATATTACCATAAAGTAAAATGAGTATTATAAGCAAAACCACTAAGGAACATACAATGCAGTAAAAAGTATAAAATAAAGCAGAAAAACGATTCCACAAGAGAGTTAAAAATAAAGTGTTCTAGAAGAAAAATAACTAGGTGGAAATTGGAATGTGGGAGGAAAGGGGCAGGAATCAGAATAGGCTTCAGGGAAGAGCAATGGAGAATGGGCAGAATGTTGACAAAGGAAGAAAAACATACTATGCAAAAAAGGATCTGATGAGCAAAGTCAGAGGCGAGACTGAATGAGGCCCAGGGGATGGTTTATGTTCAAGAAATAGCCTGTTTTCTAGCCTGACTTTTAAAGCAATTTTTATAAGAAAATAGTGAAAAATATAAGAATGATGCCAATTGCTTCCATTTCTGCTTCTAATAAACATTGACAGACAATGGAAAGATGGACAGACCTAGTTCATAACTGTTCCATCTTTCTAATTTCAATGTGGCATAACATTTTTTTATTAAATTTGTCGGTCATTTAAATGTCTTTCAACCCATGTAAGTAATCTCTAGGTAACCACAATATTTAGAGCAGTTATTCTAGAATTTCTTCTCTATCGAATACTTCCACGAAATTCTTACCTGTTAATTTATCAATGAAACCCCTCCCATTTCTGAAGATTAATGAGACCATGAAAAATAAGCTCTTTGTATCTGACTTTCAGTAGAGTGATTTTATTTTAAGTATTGTTTTTTTCATTCCCTCTCTAATCTCAGGGGAAAAAAAATCATCTTCCTCTTTAAGCACAGTGCACCCACCTAAGTTCTACAAGTAAACCCTCATCATTCCCTCTAGAAGCTGATTCCTAGAGTTTATAATAGGATTTTTTAATTCAAATGTGAGAAGCAGGCCATAGATAAGACAATGGGTATGAAAAGGTTTATAATGAGGATCAGTTATAATACATCTCTTATACTATCTTTCAAAACACGATTGCACAAGACAAAATTTTTCCATGAACCATATATTGCTAACCTACATTACAACCTTTACTATATTGTATCTTCAGGTCTTATTGTTATTCTGTCTACCTGTCTACCCCATTAGATCTAGTTTTATGAGGGCAAGAACTCTATTCATTAGTGAAGAAAAACATTTAAATTATTTATTAAATAAAATATGTTAAAAGTTATAAAAGAGCAATATGAATAGTGTTATGGGGAGGAATTATCTAGAACAGCTTCTCCTAAGATTGACATGATGCTTAATCTTAATGGATATTTAGGAGCTCGCTGGGCACAATAAAGAAGAAAGGACATTACGCCTAAAGAATTTGAATACATTGGATTTAGTAAAGAATAGGATGTTAAGGAATTTCTGGTACAGATAAATAACAAGCACATGTAAGAATACAGCTAAAGATGAAATTAGAAAAGGAGACAAAAATAAAATCACAAAAGGAAACGGAACCATTTGAAAGATGTTTTGTTTTGTTTTGTTTTATTGAAGTAACATTGTATTATTCTCTCAATGATGCATACTTAAACGTTTTAATGGAGGAAGAGCATGTACTCTCTACTAGCAGCGTAGAGCACACATGGGCAGGGTGAGAGAGTAAAGACAAGGCAACTGCTTAGGAGGCTCCAACAATCAGGTAGGTTAAATGAGTTTGAACTAAGGAATCAACAGCAAAGTTAATCAGGGAAGAGAAGTGAAAGTTATTTAGGAGAAATAATCATCAGAATTATTGCTAACTGATTAGATGTGGAGGACTAGATAATACTGCACTGGCTTCTGGCATAGGGCATTGGATTGCTTAGAGTGCTAAGACCAGAAATACACGCTGACTCCAGCCTATACTGAAATAAGCTCATGATTCCTTTATAAACCAAAACTCCATTATTTAGCCCTACCCTTTATACCTCGCCACCAATTTAATACTGTTGCTCACTGACTCACACACAGTCTTCCAGGTAGCCCCCCAAACAAGTTTTTCTCTATTATCAAATTTCTCAAAGCCTGCTCCTCAGACTAATCCATGTTTTTTTTTAAACATAATAATCTATGGTGCTTGATAAAATGCAGAATTCTTGGCCCTATCCCAAACCCCATGAATCAGTCCTGAGTGAGGAGAACAAAATTTGCATTTTGATGCCCTTTCAAATTTGAAAACCATTAGCCTAATCTAGCAATCTAGCCTTTATACTACTATCAATTTTACTTTTCTTAAATCCTGCTTTCCTTATGTCACTTCTTTGTTCAAACTATTTTCTAATCTTCTGCCTGAACTTCAAAACCGTCTTTCAACTTTACTGTTTACTCATTCTAATATAAAATATTTTGTTTCAAAAAGTCAGACTCTTTTCTCACTTCCCTCTTCCCCATCCTCCCTACACAGACACACACACACACACACACACACACACACACACACACACACACACACACACACACACACACTTTTTGG